>MU727318.1:31719-55047 GCA_026770625.1 Nicotiana glauca
TTGATATTTATTCACTTCTTGTGCTTTATTTATTGTTGGGGCTGCAAACATTAACTTATTCCATTTTACTCTTTCTTTACTTGGAAAATTGGGTTAGGGTTTGGTAGAAGTGAATATCAAGAGCTCATGATCTTAAACCTTGTTCAATAGAATCACTTAGGAATAAGTGGATTCTACTTGGCATAAATTGGGTGTTTTTAATTGCAATTCTTTTAAATTTGGGAAAATCATAAAGAGAAATACTACCCAACCATTGGAAAATATTGGATTATCAATTAGAAACCATTTGCATATCAAGGGACCTTCTATTATAAATATATTATATTAACACCGATAGTATTATATTTCATTGATGGGTGCACAACCTCGATTTGCTTAATCAAATTAATCACATTCTCGTAACAAAATAGTTATCTTGTTAAATCACAACTATATCATTCTCTTGTTAAGCTAATGGAATAGAATTACGACTTAAGTCAAGTTTCACACTACTCAAGTAACCTTTTCACACCTACTCCCTGTGGAATTCGACCCCAACCTTGTTGGATTATTATATTTGACACCGACTGCCTTACTCTATTTATTTAAAGTGTAATTTGAGCGTATTAAATTTTGGCGCCGTTGTCGGGGAATACAATTTAGAAATTACTAATTAGTGTGTGCTTTACTTCACGTCTTCTTCTATTCCATCACACTTTGCTTGATAATAAAACATTATGACGAATAAGAGAATCATTTTGTGGACATAGATGACTACATTGAGGATACAAATGCTATTGTACCTCGAAGAGTTGATGCTGCCACTTTCAAGGTGGAACACAGTTTAATCCTAATGCTCAAAGAAGAGAGTTTTTTCAGAAATTCCATCGATGATAATCCGACACAACATCTCGAAAACTTCTTGGGTGTGTGTGCGATGCACAAGCAGAACAACGTCTTAGATGATGCCCTAAGATTGAGGATGTTCAAGTACTCACTGACTGGAGAGACGAGGAAATGGATTCAAAATCTACCACCAAATTCCATTCATTCTTGGCCAGAACTCGTCTGAGCTTTCCTAGATAAATAGTTCCCTCAAAGCAAGAAGTCTGAGCTCCGAGATAAAATTTATTTTTCGAACAATTACCGAGAGAACATCTACATGAGATATGGGATCGATTCAAGCTATATTTAGTGATGTCGCCGAATCATGGTTTTCCAGATTCTATCTTGTTAGAGAAATTTTACATGGACTTGGATGCTATGAATCAATCTATAGCCAAACATGCAGCTGATGGTTCTTTTATGGAAAAAATATTTGTGAGGATCACACAGATCCTTGAATAAATGGCAAAACATAACCAAGCTTGGCATTCAAAGGACACCAAGAGTGGAAGTGTATACGATACTCCTTCCTTGACCAATATGATTAAGGAGAACCAAGAAAGAGATCAAGTAATTTTCGGGCTTTCCACCAACATCAATGTGTTGACCAAGACGTTCATTGAAAGCCAAACAAAAAAGGTGAATGTGGTGGAAGATGTTCAACCCACATCAAATGAGGATTATGAGGAAGCAAATCATGTCAACAACTCTCAAGGAGGATATCAAAGGCAACTGTACCAAGGCTCAGGACAACAAAACCAATGGAAGCCTAACCCACAAGGGCAAGGCAACCAATAACAGCGAAATGACCAAGGTAGTTCAAATCAAGGGAATTGGAGTAACAACAACAACAATTTTTCAAATCAGATTTCAAACCCCCATGTTCCATCGAAGGGGCAATATTCCAACTCTCCACATTGTAAAGAAGGTTCTTCAAGTGATTCCAACTTGTAAAACATGCTTGAACGAGTATTGCAAAATCAAGAAAGATCCGACAATTCAATGAGGAATATGACCGAGCTTGTCGGTTCTCATACTACATCTATTCAAAAGTTGGAGATGCAAATGAGAGACCTCTCAAGAGAGCAAAATCCGAAGCAAAAGGGCACACTCCCAAGTGACACAATTGCCAACCCAAAAGGTAGTGGGGGTAGTCCAACTTTTCATTGCAT
The DNA here is from genome assembly GCA_026770625.1 of Nicotiana glauca. Lineage (NCBI taxonomy): Eukaryota > Viridiplantae > Streptophyta > Magnoliopsida > Solanales > Solanaceae > Nicotiana > Nicotiana glauca. The sequence continues at coordinate 33,756 of MU727318.1, forward strand.
GGAAATCAAAACTCAAAGTGGGAAAATACTCCAAGGAGAGAATGAACAAGTGGTCGAAGTGGAAGATTCCGAACAAGAAGTTGAGCCACAAGTTGAGGTGCTAGTTGTTGTTGAAGCTAAAAAGGTCCCAGAATGTGAAAATTCAAGAAGTGAACCCGGAAGAGGTTAAGGAAAAGGTGAAAGAGACACCAAAAACTCTAGCACCAATTCCTAGGCCTCCTCCTCCTTTTCTTCAAAGACTTGCTATGAAGGTTGATGATAGCAAACTCGAGAAGTTTTGTGACATTCTCAAGCTATTATTGGTGAATATTCCATTTGTGGAAGCATTTCAAGAGATTCCCAGTTTTGCTAAGTATTTGAAAGACTTGATCACCAATAAGAAAACCACCAAGAATAAAGTGGTGAATGTGACTCACCGAGTTAGTCCATCATTGCAACAACCACAGTTTAAAAGAAATAAGACCCGAGAGCTTTTACCATTCCATGCATTATTGGGGCGCGCAATTTTGCAAGAGCTCTCGATGATAATGGGGCTGGCATCAATTTAATGCCTCTTGCTATTTACAAGCAAGCAAGATTAGGTATGCCAAGGCTTACAAGTATGATGTTACAAATGGCCGATCGTTCAATAAAGAGACTAGTGGGGTTTGTTGATGATGTTCTTGTGAAAGTGGGAAAGTTCCTCCTCCCCACTGACTTTTTGATCCTTGATTGTGCTGTTGACAAAGAAATCCCTATCATCTTGGAGAGACCATTTCTTTCGACCGGAAGAGCACTTATGGATTCGAAATGAAACGAGATCATGTTCCGAGTTAACGATGAAGAGGTTACCTTTCAAGTGAGTAAGGGTATGAAGTTTCCACATGCATATGAAAGCATCTCAGTTATTGATATCATTGATGAGGTAGAAGATGCAATCAAGATGAAGATGGAAAAACGATGCCTTGGTAAGGCATTGGCGGCTATTTTGGTAAATTTTGATGGAGAAGGCATGAAGGGGTACATTGAATCGGTTAATGCATTATAAGGACTTGGGTCCTACACGTATGCACCAAAGAAACTTCCCTTGACTTAGAGAATAGATTCACTCCTCCTGCCAAGCCTACAATTATTGAGCCGCCGCAACTTGAGCTCAATCCACTTCCATCGTACTTGAGGTATAAATTTCTTGGCTCTAATGACAATCTACCTATAATCATTTCTTCTTTGTTGAATGATGTGTAGGTAGAACAATTGTTAAATGTCTTGAAGGAGCACATACAAGCGATTTGGTGGATAATAGCAGACATCTGAAGGATTCCCGCCGGAATTTGTGAGCACAAGATACAATTGGAGCAAGAAATAAATCCAAGTGTGGATCATCAAAGAAGGTTAAACCCTTCCATGCAAGAGGTGGTAAAGAAAGAAATCATCAAATAGTTAGATGCCGGGGTGGTCTACCCCATTGCCGATAGTTCTTGGGTGAGTCCGATGCAAAGTGTGCCAAAGAAAGGAGGAATGATGGTGAATCAAAATGACAAAAATGAGCTCATCCCAATGAGAACAGTGACTAGATGGAGAGTTTTCATGAATTACTAGAAGCTAAACATTGCTACTTGCAAAGGCCATTTCCCTATGCCTTTTATTGATCAAATGCTTGATCGGCTAGCGCGAAGGGCTTTCTATTGCTTATTGGATGGATATTATGATTATAACCAAATCAAATTTGCCTTGTAAGATCAATATAAGACAACATTCACATGCCCATATGGGACTTTTGCCTTTAGCCGTATGCTATTTGGGCTATGTAACGCCCCGACTACTTTCCAAAGGTGCATGATGTCAATCTTCTCGGACATGGTGGAAGATTTCTTAGAGGTCCTTATGGATGAATTCTCTGTAGTGGGTGATTCCTTTGAGCATTTTCTTGAAAACCTTAGACAAGTACTCAAAAGATGTGAAGAAACAAACCTTGTGCTACACTTGGAGAAATGCCACTTCATAGTGGACAAGGGCATTGTTGTAGGCCACAAAATTTCCAAATAAGGCACAGAGGTTGACCGGGCAAAGATCGAAATCATTTCCAAGCTTCCTCCGCCCACTTCAGTAAAAGGTGTCTGAAGATTTTTTGGGGCATGCTGACTTCTATAAGCGTTTTATCAAGGACTTCTCAAAAGTTGCAAATCCCATGTGCAAGCTCCTTGAAAAAGATGAAAAGTTTTTATTTGATGAGAAGTGTCTAACGGCTTTTGAGGAATTGAAAGAAAAGCTCACCATGTCACCTGTTATTGTGACACCCGATTGGTCTATTCCATTCGAACTCATGTGTGATGCTAGTGGTGTAGCTGTTGGGGCGGTGCTTGGTCAATGGCATAGCAAAATCCTTCACCCTATCTCCTATGCAAGAAAGACACTCAATAGCTCTCAAATGAATTACAATGTGACTGAGCAAGAACTTCTCGCCATTGTCTATGCTTTTGAAAAGTTTCGGGCTTATTTGTTGGGGTTCAAAGTGATAGTTTACACCGATCATGCTGCTCTTCGCTATCTTATGGAAAATAATGATGCCAAACCAAGATTTATTTGGTGGGTCCTTTTATTGCAAGAGTTTGACTTCGAAGTCAAGGATAGAAAAGGGACAGAAAATCAAGTTGCGGATCACCTATCTAGGCTTGAAGAGGCAGGGAGACCAAAAGAAGACCTTGAAATCAATGATGCCTTTCCAAATGAGTACAGATTGGCATTGTCTAGCAAATTCGCTCCTTGGTATGCCGACATCACTAACTTTTTGGTTAGTGACCTTGTTCCCGATGGATTGGAGACTTATCAAAAGAAAAAGTTCTTGGGGAAATGTAGGCAATACTACTGGGAGGAAACCTTTTTGTTCTGAATATGTGCAGATAACAACATTCGGCAGTGTGTTCCGGAAGATGAGGTAATGCCAATTCTCAAGGCATGACATAATTCTTCAGTTGGGGTTCATCATGGAGGAAACCGGAGCTGCAAAGGTGCTTGAATGTGGCTACTATTGGCCATCTATCTACCAATACACAATAGTTAAGGCATGCGATCAATGTCAAAGACAAGGTTCAATATCCAAAATACATGAGATGCCTATGAATTTTGTACTAGAGGTTGAGATCTTTGATGTGTGGGGGATAGACTTCATGTGCCCTTTCGTGAGATCTTATGGCATGGCCGACATCTTGGTAGCTGTGGACTACGTCTCCAAATGGGCCGAGGCAATCGCCTTGCCCAACAATGAAGCAAGGAGTGTGACCGCATTATTGAAGAAAAACATGTTCACGCGGGTTGGTACCCCCATGGCCATCCTTAGTGATTGTGGTTCTCATTTTTGCAATAAGGCTTTCACCGGGCTGCTTGAAAAGTATAGCGTACAGGACAAGATGGCCACACCTTATAATCCTCAGTCAAGTGGTCAGGTTGAAGTTTCTGACAGGGAAATAATAAACATCCTAGAAAAAACTGTCAATGCAAACAGGACCAACTGGTCAAGGAAGCTAGATGATGTGTTATGGGCATATCGCACAACATTTAAGACACCCATTTGCACTTCACCGTACCGGTTTGTTTTTGGTAAAGCGTGTCACTTGCTAGTGGATCTTAGACATAAAGCCATGTGGGCATTGAAGAAGTTGAATCTTGATTGGGTCGAGGGTGCTAACTTGAGAATGATACAACTCAATGAGATGGAGCAATTCCGTCTCCATGCCTATGAGAGTGGAACCATGTATAAGGAGAGAATGAAGTTTGTCCATTATAAGAAGATCTTGATGCGGGAATTCAATTCCGGTGACTTGGTCTTACTCTTCAATTCAAGACTCAAGTTATTTTCAGGAAAACTCAAGTCCAATGGTCTGGCCCGTTCAAAGTTGTGAGTGTGTCCCAATATGGTGCTATTGAACTGGAGTTGGAGGATGGAACTCGAACTTTCAAAGTGAATGGTCAACGAGTCAAGCAAACCTAGGTACCATAGGAGAAAGGTATTTGATAGAACAAATTGCTCTAATGGATAGTCCAACAGTAGCCCTCACCACTGAATAACCCAAATGAAGTCATCATCGTCGTGCCGTGACATTAAATCAAGCGCTTCTTAGGAGACAACCCATGTGTGGTAACACTCTTTTGTTAGTTTTTGATTTATGTAGGTTTAGTTGATAGTGTTGAGCAGGTTGACGTGTGTGTTAGAAAGCAGGTTGTCCAAAATATTATGAACAAAGTGCTAGTGCTGAGGAAAATGAAGGAAAGAAAAGTCCATGGTTTGCGGTAACTATGCGGCCGCATAATGACTTTGCGAATCGCATAGTCATCGCAGACACAGGCAGAAAAATTAGCAAATTGGGTCTTCAAAAATGTGGTAAGCTTTTGATTTTTGTGTCTTGCATAACAACTTTGTGATCGCAGAATGCATCGGAAATTAAAATTGGGCAACCCAGTCATTAATCTATCACATAACACATATGCGACCGCACAATGTGTTATGCGATGGACTTACCCGCCGCAAAATGCATAGTTACAAAAACCCTAATTCCTTTGGCATAATTAGTCACAACCTCACTCTCATCACACATAAACACTAAAACATGATCAAAAGCAAAAATAAAAAAAGAGAAGAAAAGGAAAACACTGAAACATGATCAAAAGCAAAAACAAAAAAAGAGAAGAAAAGGAGAGGCAAAGAGAAAAGATCAAACAATCGGACTTTCATAAATCACTCACCTCATTACATCATCTTGCTTAGGCATCTGGTATATGATTCTTTTTCCTCTTTCTCATGGCTGGATTGCACGCTTCTTCCTCAAATCTAAGTTCCCATAGTTGTTTCCCCTGATTCCCCATTTCCCTCGGATTAATGTTAATATTATGGTGAGGATTTGGTTGAGTGATTATGTGTGCTATTATTTATGATATGAAGTGGGGGAATTCTGAGTACCTCTCTTATCTTAAAATCAAATAATTTGAACTATGATCACAATGTGTGCGACAAATTTTCATAGGAGGATTAGGAATTGTTTGATTTGTATGACCATAATGTTAGCGTTTTTGAGTGAGGTGAGCATTTTAAGTGAAAGGGCAATGTTTAAACTGAAGATGACGATCTTTATGGCCCGCATAATTGGGCGGTCCGCAAAGCCGCCGCACAAAGAACCCTCGGTGGCCTGATGCAAAAATGGTTCTACGATGGGGTATGTGATTGCAAACCATTTTCACGGACCGCATTCTTGCCGCAAATGGGGTCAATTAAATTTTGAAATGCGGCAACTTTACGGTCGCATAACATAATATGCGGCCTGGTTTATGATCACATAATTGTTTTTCCCTTCCAGGTATTGAAAATCTGCGATGGGTTTGCGATTTTCATAGTTGTTATGCGATCACATAACCCATCGCAAAAGCCACTTGTTTTATTACATTATTCTCATGTGACTCCTACGTTATTTCATCCACTCACGCAATGTTTCATTAATAGGAATAGCACCAAATAAGTCTATTGCAGCGCGATTATCGACCGCTCATGGAAGGAAGCGGGCTGCTACTCTGAGCCAGCAGGCCACAACCTCAGACAAACCGCAGCACCTTTGAGCACTCCTCCAAGTCTGAAGAGAAGGAGGCACAGAGTGACCTTAGGCCATCTATTGACCTATAGGCTGAGTCACGACGGAATTTGGAGAGGATCTAAATCCCAGATTCAGAGTCACATGCTCCATGAAGCTGTACAATGAAGGGCTAACAATGAGAAAGATTCTTAAGGAGAAGCAGTTGAGTCTAAACGGTCTAAATGAGCACTACCCTCACGTGATCGAGAACATTAAGCAGAGGAAATGAGAGTTCTTTACTGAAGTCCAAGATGAATATAATAAGACACTTGTGAGGGAATTCTATACTTCTTATGGTGCCTCAAGGAATGCTGAGCAAAAGAGGAACATGATATCTGCACAATCTGTCCAAGTTAGAGGGGTCCAAGTACTCTGTGATGAAGCCACCATTAATGACATGTACTTTGAGGATTGGCGGTCAGGCATAGCTGAGTATGAGGCCAAAGTAGCCAACAAGGAAGGCGAACAGGGTGCTAGCACCTCCATTCTGGGCCTGGAGTTTGATTTCACAAACATTATGGTAGCTTCGGAGGCACAGAGTGTTGAGACCGTAAAGGCTCCAACTCTTACTGTACACATTGACATCCCTTCAGGGGAGGGATATGGAGAGACGGAAGGGGAGTTTGATGAGGGAGATTCAGAAGATGAGGAGACAGATGAGGATGCACTAGTAGAGGACACTAAGGGTCATTTGGATAACAAGGGTAAGCAAGTGGCTGCTTCTACATATGCATAGGATGAAGAGGAAGCAGTTGTGCAAACAAAAATTGCACATTCTATCACAGACATGGTCGCCAAGGCACATCCATCAATCGCTCAGCCTTCACTAGGAGAGGCTAGTAGCTTCCAGGCCCCAGACCCAGCCTCACAACAAGTAGAGCTTAATGCTCCAACCTTGGAGACCACCATACAGTCCGAGGTTCCACCTGTTGCTGCCACAGTGCCAGCAGATGACCCCAGAGCTGCCCCAGATGCTTCAGCTCCTCTGAGCACCTAGTTCCCCCCAGGAAGTCCTTAAGCTTCCCCTTTACAGTCTCTATGCATTAGGGACAATGCATGATTTTTGGTTGGGGGTGGGGTAGTCATGTTTTGTGTGAACATTGTACATAAAGTCGTTACTCTTGTAGTATAGTTTCATTGTTAGCAATGAATGCCCCTTGGTTTTTCTTCACCGGGTTCTTTTCCAAGGGTGTAATAGTAGAACCACGGCAATAGCATGAAATGTTTTAACTTGTTCGGTGTTGATTGTTCTAGCTTCAAGCATGTGATGAAATTATGTAAGTAAATGGTACCCTTACTTCTTTTGTATATAAAAAAGAAAAAAAAATTGATCAGTCATTCTTGTAAACTTGAGGCTCGCTCTTTGACTTTATGCTTATTCAGAATCTTAAATATCTTGAGATAAAAGTTTTTGAGTTGCCTAGCATTCGCTTGAGGGTTGAATTATGTTGAGTTGAACAGTTTATGCATTGTGCGTGAATGAGGATATGTATAAATAATGCATATGCTTAACTTGTGATGTCTAGAACTTACCGGTTGGTTTCTTAGTGCAACTCTCAGGCTAATGATTGGATGCTGAAATGATCTTATGCTCTCTTTGTGACTACTAGCTAGGTTTTCCCAAATTGACCTCCCTGGTACATCAATTACCCTTGTTACCCCTGTTGAGCCTTTAACCTTTTATTGATTGCCATATTACAAAAATTTACCTTTTTTTTTTGAAATAATTTCTTTTTTTGAACCAATCCCTCCTTGAACGGGTAAGAATGAGGCTAAAAGCCTAAGTTGGGGGTTCCGGTAAAAAGTGGAAATTGGTAAGGTTTACTACTGTGTGTAAAAAAACAACCTCAAAGTTGTGTGTATAACGAAATGCAAGCTCCAAAAAGAAAAAAAATGAGAAAAAGAGTGAAGTCTTGTAGAAATTGAAGAAATACTTTGAGGTGGTTCTATGCTGGTAACTCGATGTTAATAAGTGCTATGTTGTAAAGAAGAAAAATGTATGTAGAGTTCAATGAGGGTATAGCCACTAGATTCCCAAATATTTATCAAACCCGTACCGAAGTCTACATTATAACCTGTGAAAAGTCCTTAGTGATCTACAATCAATCATTCCTGAGATAGCAGCAAGTTAAAATAAGGGGAAGCATATGGACTAATACTTGTAACATGTAACTTTCGTACCAAGTGCAAGAGTGTTTTGATTGCGTCCCCTGTACATATGTGTGAGTTGGGGATTTTCTTTGTTTTGAGCGCGCATGAATTGCAAGATTTAGCAGAAGTCAGGTTCTTGAAGTAGAATAAAAGTGTGCACTTAGCTGTGAATAACATCTTGTCATTTTGGTTGAGGCTCGAAGTTCACAAGTTGATTAGTCGAATTTTTGAATGATAGTTGTCCTCTAGGAAGGGTAAATAAAAGAAGTTACATGCTTGTTAGCTGTCAGTCAAAACCATTTACAGTCACTATTGTTTTATGACATGTCGGAAATAGAAGTAGTATAGGATGGGATAATTTTGTTTTAATTGCCTGAGGACAAGCAAGAATTTAAGTTGGGGGTGTTGATGTGCCATAGAATTTCAGAACTTTTGATACCAATTACATAGACTTTCGTTCGTCTTTCAATACATTTGTAGTTAAATCTTATACAGTTTTGGTGTTTTGTAGTGCATAAGACTTGAAAACCCAAACACATGGAAAAGAAGTCAAAAAGCCACAAAATAGTAGGAATGCTGCAAGTATGCAATCGCAAAAGTACTATGCGACCGCATAACCACCGCAAACTGAAGCAGTTATTTTATAAAATAAATAAAAGATTATGCGATCCATTATACGGTCGCATAACACTTCTGCGAGCCGCATAATGACCGCACAATTACAATTGAAGAATCTATGCAGCACTTCTACGATGGGAAAATACAGCCGCATAACTGATATACGGACCGCATATTGCAAATGCAGTGGACTTCTGGGACTGAAGATCTGAAACTCTTCTACGTAAATGATGATTATGCAGACTGCATACATGGCCTGCTGCCATTATGTGGTCGCAAAAGGTGTCTGCAGGGGCATTTTTTGTCTAATCTTGACCTCGACTTTTAGTCCATTATAAATAACTTTACAAGGGTTTTTGTGGGTCATTAAGTCTGAAAAAGGGACAACATTGAAGGCATTGAATATACCATTAATTTGGAAGCTTGTGAAGGGAGAATCTTGCACTTTTGTAAGCTATATATCTTTATTTATTACTTTACTTTCGTATTTTAGTATGAGTATTTAGTTTTAAATACTAAGGTTGTGGACCCTAAATGGGTGTAATGTTAATGGGTGTTTGATATTGAATATATATATATATATATATATATATATATATATAATGATTTTATTCATTTCTTGTGCTTTATTTATTGTTGGTGGTTGCAAACATTAACTTATTCCATTTTACTTTCTTTACTTGGAAAAGTGGGTTAGGGTTTGGTAGAAGTGACTATCAAGAGCTCAAGATCTTAAACCTTGTTTAATAGAATCGCTTAGGAATAAGTGAATTCTACTTGGCATAAATTGGTTGTTCTTAATTGCAACTCTTTTATTTGGGAAAATCATAAAGAGAAAATACTACCCAACCATTGAAAAATATTGGGTAGTCATTTAGAAACCATTTGCATATCAAAGGACCTTCCATTAGTAATATATCATATTAACACTGATAGCATTACATTTCAGTGACGGGGATACAACCTTGGTTTCCTTAATCAAACTAATCACATTCTCATAACAAAATAGTTATCTTGTTAAATCACAATTATATCATTCTCTTGTTAAGCTAAAGGAATAGAATTGCGACTTAAGTCAAGTTTCATACTACTCAAGTAACCTTTTCACACCTATTCCCTGTGGAATTCGACCCCAACCTTGGTAGGTTATTATATTTGATACCGATCGCCTTACACTATTTATTTAAAGTGTAATTTGAGCATATTACTGGCCTAACTGGCTCACCTATATCTGGTGCATGTTCTTGAGCTGGAGCAACTGGTGGATTTGTAGGTGCTGCTCTAGTTGCTGTACGAGCTTCACCTCTACCCCTACCGCGGCCTCGACCTCTCGCGGCCCTAGCCGGTGGTACTGGTGGTTGTCCGTCATGCCCAGTAGCACGTGTCCTCACCATATGTGAGAGAATAGAATAACAGAAGTTTGGTCACCAAAATCAATAAATTTGCACGACAAGAATACAAGAATATGAAGTTTCCTAAGGGTTCGACAACCTCTCTAAGATAAGTACAAACATCTCCGTACCGATCTGCAAGACTCTACTAAACCTGCTTATGACTCGTGAGACCAATGAACCTAAGCTCTGATACCAACTTGTCACGACCCAAAACCAACCAGTCGTGATATCTCATCTCATAGTACTAGGCAACCAGACATTTCCACCACTTTAAATATTTGAAAGATGTTAAATAGTTTAATTAAAGGAAAAATCTTTTAAAAAAAGAATAGAAAATCATAACTCAATACATAAACTCTTCCCAAAACCGGGGTGTCACTGAGTACATGAGTATCTACATAAACACATAGTCTGGTACACTGTCTAGAAAGTAAAAATTAGAAAATAAATTGAAAGATAAGGGAGGAGAGTCAAGGTCTACAAATGCCAAGTATCTACCTCGATGATCTCTGAAGGTCCGGACACTACAAATCAAACAACCGTTGTGGCCGGAAGCACCTGGATCTGCACATGAGGTGTAGGATGTAGCATGAGTACAACTACCTCAATAAGTAATAAATCTAACCTATGGTCTAAAAGTAGTGACAAGTCCAATTATTACGATCCACGTTCAACATTTAACAATACAGAAAGTTACAAAAATATGACAATGATATCTCAGAAATTCATAGTCTACAAGTGAAAGTACAAGAATTTAGAAATGCTTTAAGATTTTACAACGAAGCTTAACACATAACATGGAAGCTCTAGCCCAGGGCAGATCCAACCCATATGTAATAAACCAGGGCATATCCAACCCAAATGTAATTAATTGCTAGCATTGAACCCACTGTGGATGTGCAGACTCCGGAGGAGCCAATCCAGCCCAAACGCTATAATAAATCAAATCTTGGCATGGTGACCTCTCGGGTTTGCTAGAATCAAGATAATCAGCCCAAACAGTGATGATATGATGTATCAAGTAACACAACAAAGACTAAGACATAATATGTAAGTAATATCTATGATTGAGTACAAATTGACAGATTAAGCAATTAATTCAGCAGAAAAGAACGACAACTATAGGCCCCAATAGTACCAACACATAGCCTAAGCACGATTTCTAACATGACTGGCAGCTCAATAGATCTAACACATAGTGAAAATACGGGTAACAACATGACTTAACAACTATTCCATTTCATAGAATTGACCAAGTCACAATTTTTATGGTGCATGCCTACATAACCGTCACTTAGTACATGCTTCACCTCCATCCAATCATATAACACGAAATTTGGGGTTTCACACCCTTACAACCAAGTTTAGAAGTGTTCCTTACCAGAAACTGTGCGAAACTCTACTCTACTCGTAAAACGGCCTCCAAATTCCTCGAATCTAGCCACAAATAGTTTGATACAATCAACACGAGCTAAAGGAATCAATCCATATGAAATTACTAAGTTTTAAAATAAAAGTCAAAAAGTCCACTCAAAAGCGGGTCCCCGGACCCACATCTCAGAATCCCATAAAAGTCACAAAATTTGAAAGTCCATTCAACTACGAGTCCAATCATACCAAATTTACCAAAATCAAACACCAAATCGTTCCCCAAATCCCCAATTCAAACTCTCCAAGTCCCTAGCATCGAACTCCCAAAATTACACCTCAAAACTACACAATCTATGTGGGAAATTCAATAAGGAAACACAATAATTGAATAAATTTACTGACAAGTGACTTACCTAAAAAAACCACTCAAAAATCACCTTAGACCAAGTTGGAATGTTCAAAAATGAAGAAAACCCATAGAACCCTCGATTTAATATTCTGCCCAGGCCTTCTCACTTATGCGGTCCAAAAATCGGCTTCTACAGTACCGCTTTTGCAGTCAATCCTCTGCATCTGCGGAGGCCACTTAAGAGACGACCAACCGCTGATGCGTTCCCAAATCACGCTCCTGCGGGTGCTTATCTGTGAAAGTCCATATGATTCTTCGGACCAGCGACTCCAAGCCTCTCTGCGCTTCCCAGCTCGCACCTTTGAGCTTGAACCTGCAACCAAAGCTCCGCAGGTGCGATTGCACCAGAAGACTTCAGCTACATCAATCTTTTGAACTCAAATTTTGGTCTATTAACCATCCTAACTCTACCCGAGGCCCCCGGGACCTCAACTAAAAATACCAACAAGTCCTAAAATACGATACAAACTTAGTCGATCCCTCTAATCACATAAAATAACATCAAAAATACGAATCACACCCCAATTAAAGCCTAATGAAGACTAAGGAATTCCAACTTCTACAAACGGCGCCGAAACCTATCAAATCACATCCGATTGACCATAAATTTTGCAAATCAAAAAATGACACCACGGACCTACTCCAACTCCTAGAACCCCTATCCGAACCCGGTATCCACAAAGTCCACTCTCGGTCAAACTTCCAAATTTCTAACTTTCGCCATTTCAAGCCTAATTTCACTACGAACCTCCAATTCACAATCCAGAAACACTCCTAAGTACAAAATCACCAAACAGAGCTAACGTAACCATCAAAACTCCATTCCAGAGTCGTTTTAACATAAGTAAATATCTGATCAAACTTTTCAGCTTAAGCTTCCAACCTTGAGAGTAAGTGTCTCAACTCATTCTGAAACCTCTCCAGACTCGAACCAACTACCCAGGCAAGTCACATAACAACTTTAAAGCATAAAATGAGCAATAAATGGGGGAATGAGGATACAACTCTCAAACGACATGCCAGATCATTATATGGCCTCAGATACAATTTACGTGGGGGATGTTCGATTATGAAGACTTTAAGAACATCCGAGATTCTCAATTTTTGTAGGAGGATAAGGTACATATTTATAACCCTTTCATCTTGATTTTTTTTTACTTTCCTGTTTGAAGCATCTTAGAGGATGTTTCAAACCTTTTAGAGAATGTTTGAAACATTTTTATAGATATGACACTTCCTCTAAGATATTTGAAACATCCTGTAAGATGATTGAGATATCCTAATATAATTGTGACATGTTTATTTTTACTTCCCAGTTTCAATCATCCACAAGGATGTTTCAAACATCCTTATAGATGTTTCAAACATCCATATAGATGTTTCAAACATCCTTATGGATATTTAATACTAGTATGTAGATTAGTAATTTATTTATTTTAATCCTGCAACACATGGAGGATTTCTTGGCCCTTATACATATTAGACACAGAAGGTACCCCAAGCACTATGATCAAGATGATATCATCATGGATTGTAGTTTTCTTTATATATTAAAGAAACGTTATAGTACTCTATGTGATGGGGTGGAAAAGGTAAATGATGCTCTATCTCTACCCATGATCCTGAATGGGTACCAATTTTTTAAGGATGATCTAAAGTATGCTCAATAAGAGATGCTTTTCTATGGTGGTCGACCTTGGGATGGTGCAAAGAGGATCTTCTTTGTATACAACATTGAGAGAAACCATTATGTCACAATTATATTTCTTATTAAAGAGTCAAAGATGCTTATTTACGACTGCAATACTTCTGTGTACATTGATGAGAAGTTGGATGAAACATCTGACGCAAATGTTTCAAATATCTACTAGGATGTTTGAAGAAATTAGATGGTATTTGAAGGTGAAAAAGAACACAAGGACACAATAACATTAACATCAACATCAAACTACCATTAAACATCAACCTATTTAATACTATAAATAATTGATCGTCAACCTATTGATTGTCACGCCCGCCTTTTTCTCGCGAAATCGAGTTTATGATATTTAGAAGGACAGCTCGTTACCTTGTGGGAATTAGGTTTGAAGAGCCGCCACTTAATGATTAAGTGCATTAGGACACTAAAAGAACTTTGATTTAGAAAATCAGAGATTGGGTAAGGGCTTAAAATTATCCCGAGGGGAAGGTGTTAGGCACCCCCTAAGATCCACAAGTGTGGTTCCTGGCCATACTATATTTGTGACTTTAAATGCAAATAACAAGTAGACAAGTAAGAATTACAAATATGAGAGGGGGGAGGGGGGTTTCACATAATTGTTGCAAGTAATTTGAAGTTAAAGTGACGTTAAAGAAGCTGAAATTTGAGAAGAGAAGTAATTTTGAAACTCAGAACAAACGGGTAAAAGAAAGAGAAGAAAATTCACATGATTGCTGCAAGTAAATTGAAGTTAAAAGCAGTCAAAGAAGATAAAATTTGAGAAAAAAATAATTTTTGAAATTCTGAATTAAACAAACAAGTAAAAGGAGGGGGGGGNGTTATCGCATGGTCATCATATCTATATCTACCCTTTCGCACCCCATTAAAGTATTAAACGCGGAATGGTCTCGTTTTACTTATTGCATGCTATTACCTGCCCCATCCTATCAGTCTATGGGGTACTTGAGACTACTAATCCTAAAGGGAAGGGGTGTAAGGTTTTATAGTTTCAAAGGACAAAATTCTAAGGTGACAATCAAAACACATATGTAACAAATATGGGGGAGAAGTATACAACAGGCAGAAAGGCTCAAACAAACCTCCTTAAAACAAAGAGAAGCATATAATTTAGCATGCCTTACACGTACTGATTAGGGTCTGATTAAACTTAAGAGTTGTGGCAGACTGATCTATTACACATTTCAAGTAAGAAAACCAAATCAGGCCTGCCTGCCGGTTGTAGTTAATAGAATCTGATTCAATTAACTAGTTTTTACCTTATGGCTTGCCTAGATGAAACCTATAGGCATGGTATCTATTAATGCAGAAGTATACTAATTTTGAAGAAGAAGACTTGTTGGTTACGAAAAAAAATATAAGTTCTGCAGATATTAAGAATTGCTACTTCTGATTTTAGACTTATAGGCAAAATAAAACGATTCAGATTTAGTTGATAGCTCTTATAGGAATGTTCTCTAGGTGTTTTTGATTTTAAAGAACGTTTATAGAAGTGCAGGAATCCTATAGGCATGATATCTAGATTGCTGATTGTTATTTAAACCTATAAATACCTTTGCCTAGTGATAGATGCATATGCAGAATTCAGGTAGTCCTATAGACATGTTATTTATGTGATATGCAAAAATGCGGGAACCTACAGACATGGTTTCTATATTAAAATGCAGCGTTATGAAGTGCAGAACCTATAAACAGGATTTCTATATGAAAATGCAGAACCTATAAATAGGATTTCTATATGAAAATGCAGAACCTATAAACAGGTTTCTGTATGAAAATGCAAAACCTATAAACATGATCTCTATAAAATGCATAAGTGCAGAAGCCTATAGACATGGTCCCTATATGAGATACCGAAATGAAAGTTGGAATCAGGATATGAGGGCAGAAGCATGGTAATTCCCTATGAACATGATATCTACCACTTTTGCAGGCATGATTAACCCTCCCCTTTTCACTAACAGCCCCAATAGTTATTACAAGATTATTACAGCCCAGAATTGAATAAGAAAAGGTAAAATTACATCAGAGAAACTAAAAATTACCACCAAGGAGAGCCTTATTCAAACTTCATGTCTGAAGCATGAAGTAAACCAACTCCAAAGATCAAATTCCAAAGCCTTTCTCTTATTTGGGACGTGTCAGAGTTCCCCAAGAGTCTCAAATGGACTCCGGGCAGTGTTTACACCCAAATACATTGCAGAATTGATTATAGTGCAGTGTGGAAGAGCCAACCCTCAGGTGTCCAAGTTAAGAGGGAACTCAAGGTCCCAAAGGAAAGGTGACAGGAGGGGGGCAGAACTTAGAAGCTAGGAGAGAGTGTACGTACAAAGAGGGGATTCTGGGGGGGGGGGGAAGCAGAGATAGGTTGGTGGTCGTACCCAGTAGTTGGAAGTGCTGGCACACCCCAACTAGCCCATTAGCCACATTATTTAGGAGTTAGGGTCCCCTAAAGGATCAAGTCCAGACATGAGCAACAATTTGGATGTTGCCATGTTCTGAACTTTAACTCAAACACATAGAAGGGAATATGGGTACAGGGATTCACAGCAGAAACAAATGCAAAAAGAACAACATACATATTTAACACTAAGCATAGATAGCAAAGTAGACAGGATTGTAGAAGCTGTAACATAAACACATTGGGATAAGGCTAAAAACTAAATTAGAACATACCAGTTTCAGGGAAACAAGAAAAGAAAGAAGTATTCTTGTAAAGCCAAATTGCAAACAAATAGTCAGAAGATTTTAGAAGAGAGCTACGAGATTATATGTGTAAAAATGTTGAATTCAAGGTGTTTTGGTGAGAAAAGAGTCGTGTCTTTTTATAGTGTAGAAGGCAAGCAGAATAAGGTAGGAGAATAATTTAAAAAATCAGTTGTCAATCAATTACACAAGTTTCCCTTTAGTTAAGGGATTCTGATTTCAAACGGGTAAAATAATTAAGGAAAGAGGTTGATCAAACACTTTTCCAAAGCAACACAAGAAGGGTAAATACCCAGAGATTTATTTAAGGAAAAAATCTAATAGCACACGGTTTGTGCAAATAAGGAAAGAAAATCAATCAACAGCCAGTAAAATCAGAAATTGAAGATTTCATGTGAATGAACCAAGTCAGGAAGATGGGAAAGATCTTGACATAAGGAAAACCAGTACTAATCAATTAACCCTAAAGAAGATTCTGAATCATAAGTTGGAAAACCTTTTTGAAAGAAAAAATTTATCACACGTATAAAAGCATACATCCACACTTAAGCACGAAGAACTATTGTGCTAATCAGTAGAAGAATTTAAAAGTTTGGAGTCGTAAACATAGAGATTCAAACTTAGTTCGTAGACTCAGAATGAGTCTAAAAGAGTCGAGGGTTCCAAAATAGAACCCTAGTCCAAACACGAGATCAACCTCGTCAAAACCCCCCAAATTCTAGGGTTTCTACTTTGAATCAGATACAGAGACGAGGAGGCAAGTAATTGAAACATGCTCAGAGATCTTTTTCAGAGACTCATGAGAAAACAAATAGATACAATAGCAAGTTTGAAACACCAAAGTGAAGAAACTAATTTGAGGCATAGTGAGGGTAGAAGGAATATGTTTCAGAGAAAAAAAACTAGGACTTAAGCAAGTTCAGAAGAGAAAAGAGGTAGTATAACATTTAAGAAAACAGTAGAAGAAACATGTTTAAAGAGAACTCAAACAAGGTCCAGTAAAAGGCAAACAAAGAACTTAATAACTCAGTAGGGAAAAATACATTAGGAGAACACAAAATACCAGAAAAGTATATCAACAAGAAATATAGGAAAATACAACAGGATGAACATGCGAACATGGTATAGAAACACAGTAGAAAGACAAGGCACAGAAGAACATATATAGTAGCAAAAACATAAGAAAGCAGTAGAAGCACATGCGTGACAAATATACACAAAGAAAAATGAAAAGAAAAGTCAGAGAAACATTTTGAACTTTTCAAAAACCCTAAATCGAAGAGAAGTAATTTTTGAAAGAAAGAATTGGGGAAAACCTTTAAGAATTCAAGTAAAGCACAGATATAGAACAAATTTAAGAAAACAAACAGAGAAAACCTCGAATAGCTCGGGTTTCAGAGGAACCCTAAAATGAGAAAGGTTTGGAAAAGGTCCGATCTTGAGTCGGATAAGTCAGAATGAGGCTCGAAATGCTTTGGATACGCTGGAGCAAGGATGGAGAAGCCATAGAACCTTGAATAAGAGAAGATCTAAATGGACACCATTGAGGTCAGACCTCGAAACTTCGAACACTAAGCATTCAAGAGCAGAGGGAGGTGAGTATAGGCCATCCATGGCCTGAGAGGCCATGGATTCCAGTGAGTTGGAGGTTGAAAATGGTAGAAGGCAATTAGGGTTTCAAGAACATTCGAGAGAGTTTGAGAGACGAAGGGGTTTCAAGGCTGCGTCTATGAGTGAAATGAGTTAGGGTTAAGGGTGTGGGTGAATTAAAATGGTAAGAAATGGTTGTGGCCGTTGATCAAAATGATCAACGGCCTGGATCAAAGGGGAAGGCCGGGCGGGTTAGATTAGTTGGGTCAGGGGTGGGTTAAATTGAAATTGGGCTAGTCCATTTGGTGTTTGAAATTCGTTCAATTAGGGGATCAAATTTGGCTATAATTGAAATAAAAATTGGTCGGATTTTAAATAGCCAGTTTTTCCCTTTCTATTTTATAAAAATAGTAAAAAATGATTTTGAAAGCAAATTAAAAGTACTGGATCAGTTGATAATATACAAATATTAATTTAAAAATATTGGAACCAATTTCATCATTATAAAATGCTATTAATTCTTAAAATAGGCTAAAATTGCAATTTCATGCAACTTATCTTTTAAAATACTAAATAATTTGTAAAAAATGTATAAAAATTACCTTAGCTATATTTTGGTATAAATATGAGAATAAAATAAGTTATTCACCGAAAATGATAATTTTGGGAATAATTATTGTTTTCTATAATGCTAAAATGGATAATAAATTGATTTTAAAAAATCTTTAAAAATTAGGAAAAACACTTGGTCATACTTATATATGCATATATACGCTATTTTGAAAGCATTTGTATGTAAAAATACATAGAGAAAAATTGGGTATCAACAACTTCCCCCCTTTACCCGGGAAAGATGAAAGAGTTGTCGGGTAAAGATATGATGGCCAATTTTGATCGAGTGAAGTGGTTTGAAGGGATTGACCGTGCTCTGATTCTTGAGCTGCCTACATATACCTGGTCTTACAGGAATCAGGTCATATGTAGTTCAGGATCCATCGACAGAGTATGCCGATGGAGATCTTTCAAGAACGGATGCGATATGGGAGGTTAAGAGTCTGATAGGGCTGTGGGAACCGGAGCGGGATTGCTCCTGCCGAGATGGCCGTAGCCCACCAGTTTACCTGTAGATAAGCAATACGCGTGTATATTGTGAATAAATTAAACATGATGCAAGTTCCCGTCGGACCATGAATGTTGTCTTTTGTCACGACCCGGATTTCCTACCATCGGGATCGTGATGGCGCCTACTCGTGGTAGCTAGGCAAGCCAACTTAATTACCATTTTCATTACTAAACAATTATTTTAACAGTTCATAGCATCAATATAGAACATGAAATGTAATAAGGACAATAGCGGAAGTCTGATTTATAAATACGAATCAAAACGCGGAACAGTCATTAAAAGCCTCTACCCAAGATTTGGTGTCACATTACTCACGAACTACTAAAGATGTACTAAAAACAATGGTATGAAAGAAATATATAAGCTGTTTATCTCGAAAAAAATGAGGCAACAGTCTAAAAGAGAACATGAAGAAGAGACGTCGGGCCTGCGGACGCCTGCAAGGCTACCTCAGACTCATATAAATGAAATCCTGCTCCCGTACTACTGCTGCTGTTGCTCCTCAAAACCTGGATCTGTGCAAAAATGCACAAAAGTGTAGCATCAGCACAACCGAACCTATGTGCTGGTAAGTGTCTAGCCTAACCCCGACGAAGTAGTGACGAGGCTAGACTGGACACCATATAAACCTGTGCAGTTATAAATATACATCGAGATATCGAATACAAGGAAATTAACAACATGGGAGGGGGAGACATGCTAGGGGGATATACAATATCAACAGTAATCCCAGGTAACATACTGTCACACCTCCTTTAGGCGCTACCCGGGGTAGCAAGGGAGTTTTTCCAATTAAAGGACAATCGAAACGGGATTCGATTATTAAGAGATTCAGAGTCGCCACTTGAGATATTTATGGTGTCTCAAGTCACCGGTTTGAATCCCGAATCGAGGAAAAAGTTGACTCTATATTACAGTCTACGAACCAGAAATCCGGATAAGGAATTCTGTTAACTCGGGAGAAGGTGTTAGGCATTCCCGAGTTCCGTGGTTCTAGCACGGTCGCTTAACTGTTGTATTCGGCTTAATTATCTGATTTTATAACATGCTTAAACTATGTGCAAATTTTAACCTTTTACCGCTTTTAATATTATTATTATTATTTTATAAGAATTGAACCGTCGTGAAAACACATCTAAAACCACGTCACATCAATGTACCCGTAGTTATCGACATATTTCAACTCCGTTGGGACTTGGATTTGGGTCATATAAATGTGCACCCGAGTTTAAGAAAGTGAATTTATTAATACGCGCCTATAGAGTCTAACGCGTTATTATTTTTAAGAATGCCGTGAAATTTTCTAAGACGGCATGTCCCGAAGTCAATACAATTATTATATCCAATTATCGAGGGCCTCGCAGCTTGTGCGTTTTATGTGGCGAGGTTCGTCTCATTTATTTTAAGGATCTTCCTATAGTGACTATGTTTTCTATTTTCTCGTTTGTCTCTAAAAATGAAAGAAAAAAAGATCCTACTTTATTTACATACTTACAAGTTATTATAGTTAAGTTTCGAACATGATTCGTTAAAAAAAAAATACAATACGGGCAGTCCATTTGGTGAGGTCTGAGGGACCAAGAGACTGGATTGGGTCATGAAATGAATTGGGCCTGATTTTTGGTCTCAGATTTAAGCCCAAATCCGAATTTCTCTTCAATTTTCAACTTTTTTTTCTTCTTTATAATTAAACAAAATTCCTAATTAATTTATAAAAATCAAAAATAAAACTGCACAAATATTAATTAATACTTAACAACAATTAACACGCCAATTAATACATTTAATTAAAATAAAATCATACAATGACAGCAAATAGAATACATATTTTTGTGATTTTCATTTTGTAAAACAAACTTAATTACTCCTAATTGTAGAATTAAATCCTAAATGCAAAATGAGAGATATTTTTGTATTTTTTTATTAATTTAACAAATAAATATGCCATACAAAAAATGCAAATAATACAAGAAAAATAACAGAAAATTCCCAACAATTGCAAACAAACAAAAATTATTTTATTTTTTGAATTTTCTGGGAGTAATTCATATGTAGGGCAAAAATCACGTGCTCACACATACTAGAACAACTTAGATTCACAATAAACAAGGAATCAATACATCAATACAAACACATGCTATCAATAACTGTTGCGGCGTGCAACCTGCTCCACAATTATCACTGTTGCGGCGTGCAACCCGCTCCATAAATACCACTGTTGCGACGTGTAACACGACCTATACCATTTATCAGATATCACTGTTGCGGCGCGCAACCCGACCCTCATATATCATTGTTGCGGCGTGCAACCCGATCCTCAATATTATTGTTGCGGCGTGCAACCCGATCCTCAATATCATTGTTGCGGTGCGCAACCCGATCCTCAATATTATTTAACAGTCTGGTTCCCCAAACAACAGTCACAATTAAGGGACATAACAATAAGCAAACATTTGACAAAAATCATGGCAAGGGAAAAGAATCCAACAAGTTCAACCAAACGTCCCGGCAAGGGAATAATCAACAACACTTTCTTTTTCATACTTTTCTTATCTTATAATTCACTCTACCATTTTTGAGCCAACGCTCCAAAGAATCCAGTCATTTCATATACTT
>MU727319.1:4519-18136 GCA_026770625.1 Nicotiana glauca
GGGCATTAGTCAGCCCAAAAGACATAACAAGGAACTCGTAATGACCATACCGAGTCCTGAAGGCAGTCTTCGGGATATCTGGCTCCCGAATCTTCAACTGATGGTAACCTGAGCACAAATCAATCTTGAAAAACACCTGTGTGCCCTGAAGCTGATCAAACAGATCATCAATACGAGGTAAAGGATATCGGTTCTTCACTGTAACTTTGTTCAACTGGTGATAATCAATGCACATACGCATAGAACCGTCCTTCTTCTTCACAAACAAAACAGGGGCACCCCATGGTGAAACACTGGGTCAAATAAAACCCTTACCCAACAATTCCTGCAACTGATCCTTCAACTCAGGAGGAGCCATGCGATATGGAGGAATGGAAATGGGCTGAGTGCCCGGCAACAGATCAATGCCAAAATCGATATCTCTATCGGGCGACATGCCCGGAAGATCAGCTGGAAACACATCAGGGAAATCCCGTACCACTGGAACTGAATCAACAAGAAGGGGTGTCAACACTGACATCTCTCACATAAGCTAAATATGCAGCACACCCCTTGTCAACCATACGTTGAGATTTAAGGAAAGATATAACCCTGCTGGAAGTATGATCTAAGGTACCACTCCACTCAATACGTGGAATACCTGGCATAGCCAGCGTCATGGTCTTGGCGTGACAATCAAGAATAGCATGATGGGGCGACAACCATTCCATGCCCAAAATAATATCAAAGTCAACCATACCGAGTAATAATAGATCCGCCCTATTCTCAAAACCACGAATAGTAACCAAACACGACCGGTACACGCGGTCCACAACAAGATAATCTCCCACAGGAGTAGAAACATAAACGGGGGCACTCAAAGAATCCCGAGGCACGCCCAAATACAAAGCAAAATAAGAGGACACATATGAATAAGTAGAGCCGGGATCGAATAGAACTGATGCCTCTCTGTGAAAAACCAGAATAATACTTGTGATGATAGAATCGGAGGCAACTGCCTCGGTACGAGCAGGAATGCAATAATATCTGGTGTGACCCCTCTCACGAGGGCGACCTCTATCTCCCCAGCCTCCGCCCCTAGCTGGCTGGGCAGGTTGGGCAGCAGTGGGAGCTGGAACCATAGCTTGAGAACTCTGAGAAGCACGCTGTGGCTGAGCAGTCTGTGAAGATGCACCCTACCAAGTCTGGGGAAGTCCCTATCCACGTGACGTGTATTGCCACACTCGAAGCAAGCTCTGGGAGGACGTGGTGGCTGTGACTGACTGGAGCTAGGTCCGCTGGACTGACCTCTGGAGGTACCCCGNTAGGGCGACCAGAATAACCCCTACCATAACGACCGGCTGATGAAGTATGGGCACCATATTAGTGACTCGACTCTCGAGACCTCTTGGCATCCCTCTCCCCTCGCTCCCTGGCGAGCATACCCTCAATCCACCTAGCAATGCTCACTACCTGCTGGTAAGGAATATCCATGTCTAACTCTCGAGCCATGTTGGACCGGATGGGCGGAATAAGACCTCGATAAACCTCCAAACTCTCTCCCGAACTGTGGCGACTAAAGCCGGTGCATGTCTGGCCAACCTGGTGTAACGGATGGCATACTCTGATACTGTCATAGCACCCTGGCGCGAACGCTCAAACTCCGCGCGCCATGAATCCCTGAGGCTCTGGGGAGCAATCTCTCTCATAAACATGTCTGAAAACTGGGTCCAAGTCAGTGAGGCAGACTCGACTGGACTGTCCAACTCATAAGTACGCCACCAATCATAGGCGGCTCCCCGAAGCTGAAAGGCGGTGAAAGAAACCCCACTAGACTCCACTATGCCCATAATACGAAGAATGCGATGACACTCCTCCAAGAATCCCAAGGTGTCATCTGAAGCTAGGCCACTAAACACTGGGGATCATATTTCTTGAACCTCTCTAGCCTATGCTGCTCGTCCTCTGAGACAGCTGATCCATCCCCGGGCTGTACTGGTGCTGCGTGCGGTACAGGAATACCTCTAGAACCTGCTCCATCGGCACTCTCTGCTCAGGAGTGCGGGCTGCGGGAGTCTGGGCCCCTCCCCCGGACTGAGATATGGCTGCAGCAAGGGGAAGTAACCCCGCCTGAGCTAAAGTAGTGTACATGCTCATGAACTGAGCCAGGGTCTCCTGAAGCACTGGAGGAGTAGTAGTAGCTGTAGTAGGTGTACCAGGTGCCTGTGCTCTAATTGGATCTGGTGGTGGTACCTCAGCGGCAGCGGCGCGGGTGCTGTGGCTGCACCTCGGGCACGTCCTCGACCTCTACCCCGGCCCCGGCCTCTGACGGTGGCAACAGGGGGCGCGGGTGCCTGGTCCTCTCGTGTAGCACATGTCCTCACCATATGTGAGAGAATAGAAGAGAGAAGTTTAGAATTGGTGTAAAACATCGCACGACAAGGAATTCAAAAGAAATGAAGATTTTTCTTAACAGTTACATAGCCTCTCGTAGATAAATACGGACGTCTCCATACCGATCAGCGAAACTCTAATAAACCGGCATGTGTCCCTTGACTCCTATGAACCTAGAGCTTTGATACCAACTTGTCACGACCCTAGTTCACCAATTGTGAACACGTCATGACGGCACCAAGTCTTCACGACCAGGTAAGCCTAACACATTGCGGAAGTAACAACATTTGCGAAATTTGTAATCAAAAGCTAAATAACATGAGTAATGTATACAGTTGCCGCCTGGCTCATACACTTTAATACTTTAAATTTTGAAACCACCCCAAAGACCCGAAAATCCACGGGCAACACAGGCTAAGAATAATACATAACACTGCTCTAATCATCCGAAAATTCTATAACAAGGAGGAACAGAATAGCATCTAGCTAACTAAATGGTAGAGTGAGAGGGAGACTCTCCGGTCTGCGGACGCGGCAGATATACCTCAAGTCTCCGAAATGCTCCCTGCAGCTACTAATAATGCGCATGCGTAGAGGTACCTGGATCTGCACATGAAAAACATGCGCAAAATAGGCGAGAGTACACCACAGTGGTACTCAATAAGTGCCAAGCCTAACCTCGGTTGGGTAGTGACGAGGAAAGGTCAGGGCCCTACTGAGGCAAAAATAATATAGCAGTAAAAATATTAATAGTGTAGAAATCCGACGAAACTAATGAACACAGCAGTGTAATAAGACAACTCAATGAAATAATAATACTACAAAGACAGAACAGAAATGCAGAGTAAACACAGCTAAATTGCAACAAGAATGCCAACGAGGGTCTCCCAGGATACCGTCCTGTAGCCCTTTCCTCAACTGTCCAATGGATCTCTCGGGATACCATCCCATCGTCCAACCCTCATATCAATATCAAATGATCTCCCGGGATACCGTCCCGTAGTCTAATCATCAGTGTGCAGGGGATCTCCAGGGATACCATCCCGTAGTCCAATCATCAGTGTGCAGAGGATCTCACGGGATACCATCCCGTAGTCCCAAAATAAAAGTGCTGGGGGATCTCCGGGGATATCATCCCGTAGTCCCAAAATAAAAGTATTGGTGGATCTCCCGGGATACCGTCCCGTAGTCCAAAAATAAAAGTGCAGAGGGATCACCCGGGAATCGAACCCATAGTCCCAAAGTAAACAAACAAGGGGGAAGCTCCCGGAATCCCACATTCGTAGTCCCAATGTAAATGCGCAGCCAAAATCAGAGAAATATTCAGAAATTGAAGTACAACAATATAAGGCAACAAATAATACTGGCCTAACATGCTCCACGTAATCACAGTTAAGGAAATTTAAGCAATTAGGCAATTTAGATCAATTAGACATGCTCTTCTACACTAGCACAAGATATAATAGCAAGTAGGATAAAGCAAATATGAAAGAAAATCCAGTTCAAGTGTTTAACTAAAAATTCGGGTTTCAACAATTAGCTCAAGTACGCGCTCGTCACCTCACTTACAGGGCATCCAATTACCAATTTTCACATCCTATGGGACGAAGTCCCCCACACAAGGTTAGGCAAGCCACTTACCTCGAACCGGTGCAAAATCAACTAAGGAACGATGCCTTTGCCACGAGCATCCGAATCAAAATGGCCCAAATCTATTCAATTCAATTACATATCGTAAATAATATTATAAACAATTGATTCCACTATAAAAATTAAAGCTAGGGCGCGAAAGTAGGTAAAATGACCAAAATGCCCCTCCAACCAATGCCTCGGAATCAAATATTTTTCACATTTTCAGAACCCTCGTACTCTCACGAGTCTAACGATATGAAAATCTCCCAAATCGGAGGTCAAATGCCCCCTCAAAACACAATAATTAAGTCTAAGAAGTTTCACCCATTTTTCTAATTTTAGACCTTGAATTTGAATTCTAATGATTGATTTAACTAGGAAATGATGAAATATAACTAGAAGGGATCAAAGCAACGTTACCCAATGATCTTCTCCTCAAAATCCACTCAAAATCGCCTTCGCTCGAGCTCTCAATTGATTTTTACACTTTTGAAATAAACCCTCGGATTTTCCCTTTAACAGAAAAGTGGTTTCTGCTTTTGCGGCCCAGGGACCGCTTCTGCGATCCCACTTTTGCGGAAGAATCAACCGCTTTTGCGGTTCAACTAATGGGACCAAAGTCCGCTTCTGCGGACCAGTAACCGCATTTGCGGTTCGGCTTATGCAGAAAGGAGACCGCTTCTGCGGTTCTCCTGAGGTGGGGCCAGTTCTGCTTATGCGGTGATATAGCCACTTATGCGGCGCCGCTTCTGCGGTTCCCAAGTCGCAGAAGCGGAAATACCAGAAGAAATAATATCAGCTGCAACCAAACTTAGAAATTTACCCCGTCAGCCATCCGAAATCATCCCGAGGCCCCCGGGACCTCAACCAAAAGCATCAATACCACCTGATACCTTATTCGAACTTGTACCAATCCTCAAAACATCTCAAACAACACCGGAAAACTGATTAAATCAAGGATTGAAGCCTAAGAACTTCAAATTCATCCAAAATACGCTTTCGATCAAAAACCTAACCCAACCTCATCTGAACGACCTGAAATTTTTCACACGCATCCCAAATGACATGACGGAGCTACAGCAACTTCCGGAATTCAAATCCGGCCCTCGGATCAAAAACTCACTATCGGGTCGGAAACTTCAAAAATTCAAACTTCGGCATTTCAAGCCTAAATGAGCTACGGACCTCCAAATTACATTACGAACGCGCTCCCAACCCCGAAATCACCTAACAGATCTAACGGAGCCATTGAATTTACATTCCGAGGTCGTCTTCACACTGTTCCGATTACGGACCATTTTCCAACTCTTGAGCTCTCATTTAGGGACTAAGTGTCCAAAACACTCCGAATCCTAATACCGAACGTCCCGGCAAACCAAAATAGCAGAAATGAGCTGAGGGAAAGTAGTTAATAGGGGATCAGGGCATAAATTCCAAAAACGACCGGCCGGATCGTTACACACTGACCTGACGTTGGAAGCTTATATCTGGAAATCTATAAGGAATTTGGAGATGATCCAAAATGAAAGTTGTAGCCCTTTGAGTGTATATTTCAAAAAATCAAACCATTTTTCATTTAGATTTTTATGAAAAATTATGGCTGTTACACCTATAGACTGTCTGAGAAGAGTTTGGGAAGGGTAATAAGAATTTGTTCATCGCGATCGGGGGGAAATGGTCATGATCACGAAGAATAAAATTTGTGCTGGAATATTTTTGAATCGTGATCACGAGGTTGTTGACCGCGATAGCGAAGGGTACCTCTGGAGCTGCGTTGAAAATACTCTATTTCAAAGATCTTGGTCATTTTATCATATTTTGAGCTCTGGAGCTCGAATTTCGGCGACTTTGAAGGGGATTTTCACATTTTGGATTGAGGAAAGCGTTCTTTATCAGGATTAATTATATTTCGAAATTCCATATTTATTTTTAACATTAAATTAGTTGTCACGAAACAAAATCCTCTAAGAGTCGTGATACCGCCGGACACTGCTGTCAGGCAAGCCAACCAAATTACTTAATCCAAATCTCGTTTTATACTTTTTAAAATCCAGGAATTTCCATCAAATTTAGCAATTTTAAAAGATCATAGTCTCAATTCAAATTTAAATGATAAGCAGTTAATATAAAATACTTCAAACCATCCCAGAACCCGGTGTCACAAGTGCAAGAGCATCTACTAACAAGGAAATAAAATACAACATCCGTCCGGAATACAGTAGACATGAAGTAAATATAGTATACTGGAAGGGACTACTCTAGCTACGACCGTCTCGAATTAATACAGTTCACCTAGTCCCAGAATCATCCTTGCTGATACGTCCAGTAGACCGCTAGAGTTACATATACCTGTGCAACAAAAATGCACAGAAGTGTAGTATGAGTACGTAAACAATGAGTACTCCATGAGTATCCCGCCTAATCTCGAAGAAGTAGAGAAGAGATGGTCAACTTCGACACTTACTAGTGGTCTAATAATGATGTCAATATTACATTAAATCGTGAATTTCTACCAACATGATTTTTATCAAATAGAAGGAAACAAGTAAACTATTATTCCTTTTTATGGGAAATTTCCCAAATTCCTTTTCCATTATTTTCCAAATATTCTCAAGCCATGAAGAGGCAATAACAACTTTAATAAGTTCAAGCAGCAATACAAGCATGCGCAAATCATGCCGAGGTCGATGGCCCGCTCCAACAAAAATATAAACTGTGCACTGCCGAGGGTCGAACAACGTCAACCATAGATGCATCTATTTAATCTGCCGAGGCGTTCGACCCGCTCCAAAATTTAAACATACGCAGACAGTCAATCAAGAGTCCACACGGAGCAATTATCCAAAGAAAGTCAATCCTCTTTTAACCATTTAAGAAATATGAAGTTTAATCCTTTGAAAAATTTATTTACTAGTTCAATGTGATTTAAGCAATTCAAGCTGTCAATAAGTTTACGGTTAATCCAAGTATATAATGCTTTTGGGTCCTACACTACCCGGGCAATAGCATAATAGTAGCTACGCACGGACTCTCATCACCTCGTGCGTACGTAGCCCCCACAAATAGGAGCACATAACCAATTAACTCGCCTATGGGGACAATTCCCTCTTACAAGGTTAGAAAGGAGACTTACCTCGCTCCGAAGGTCCATAACCGGCATTCCACGCCCTTCCAAAGACTTGAATCGATGCACAATGCTCCAAAACTAACCAATAATTATGTAAATCCATTAATATTTACTTTATTTCTCATTATAATCCAATTTATAGCAATTTCTAACCCGATCGAAAAGTTGACAAAAATGCCCTCGGGCCCACGTGCCTGGAATCCAAAACCTTTCGAAGATAAAGATTACCCATGAGCTCATGAACTCAACTATATGATTTTCTCTTAATTTCATCCCCAAAATCGAGGCTAAATTCCAAGATTACTAATTCTAGATCTTTCTACCAAACCCCCCAAATTTCTACTAATTTACATGCTAAAATCCTTATATAATTGATGCATTTAACTCAAGATAGGTGGGGATATCTTACCTTGACGTTGAAGATGAAATTCCCCTCTTGAAGCTCCCCAAAATCGCCCATGCCAAGTGAAAAATGGGAGAAGAATGGCCAACCCCCGAGTTTTAAAACCCTTCTGCCTCCAGTTATTTCCACACCTGCAGCCTCCAGACCGCTTCTACGGTTCCGAAGGTGCGCTTCCAATATCGCATCTGCGATCCTCAACATGATGCCCCTCTTCCGCTTCTGAGACTACATCACCACAGGTGCGGTCCCACATCTGCGGAAAAATGACCGCATCTGCGGTCCCTGCCTGGTCGCCCCTTCCGCTTCTGCGATCGCTCTACTGCAGGTGCGGTCCCGCATCTGCGGAAATATGACCACATCTGTGGTCCCTTCTCTTCTAGCCCAAAACAGCTCCTGCGGTTCAAGTGCCACATCTGCGTTCCAAAAACTGCAGATGCGGTTATGACAGCAACCAGCAAACCTCAGCCTTCCAAAAACTCCATTTTTGATCCGTTAACCACCCGGAATTCACCCGAGGCCTATGGGACTTGAACCAAATCAACCAACCAATCACAAAATACATTATAGACTCACTCTAGGCCTCAAACCACATCAAACAACACTAAAATCATGAATCGACCTCTAATCCAAACTTAATGAACTTTAGAATTTCAAACTTCTACTTCCGATGTTTAAACCTATCAAATCACGTCCGATTGACCTCAAATTTTGCGCACAAGTCATATTCAACATTACGGACCTAATCCAACTTTCGAAATTGGATTCCGACCCCGATATCAAAAAGTCCACTTTCGGTCAAACTTCTCAAAAACCTTCAAATTTCTATCTTTAGCCAAATGGCTCCAAAATGACCTATGGACCTCCGATTTCACTTCCCATCGCGCTCCCAACTCCAGAATCACCATGTGGAGCTATTCAAAGACTTGGAATCTCAAACGGACATCGATAACACTAAAATGCACTTCAACCTAAACTTATGAAATTTCTTTCAAAATGCTAACTTCCACAATAGTCGCCAAAACCGGGTTATCCTAAACCCGATCCAGGCACACGCCCAAGTCTGAAATCATCATACGAATCTGCTGGAACTTTCAGATCCCGATTCTGAGGTCATTTACTCAAAGTTCTAATCCTAGTTAATTCTTTCAACTTTAAGCTTCCGAAATGAGAATTCGCTTTCCAAATCAACTCTGAACTTCCCGAAACTTAATTCCAACCATGCGTACAAGTCATAATACCTGAAATGAAGCTGCTCATGGCCTCAAATCGCTGAACGACACGATAGAGCTCAAAATGACCGGTCGGGTCGTTACATTCTCTCCCACTTAAATATACATTCGTCCTCGAACGTGCTGAGAAATACACTAGAGTAGTCTGAAATCACTGTTCAACTTTTCATGTACCTTTCTGTGCTACCACAACTCAATTGAGCATATCAAATCGATTGATTCTGAAGATATTCCCTATATTTAAGCAACTAAGCCTTAGAGCCCAATTCCAACATCTGAAATTCTATGCCCGACTTATTTCCAACATACGATCACCATATCAATCACTACACGTTGTACCCAAACATGACTGCATAACTTTGCTAAATTCACACCTTGCATCACTTTACTCACTGGACCATAATAATATTTTCTGATCAACTTAGTCGAAATTCCACGAATCTGATGCTCCCATTGCACCTCATGACCTACATAGGTCCTGCTCCACTTCTTACAATACCGCCACGATGGAAGAGATGTGCAGAAATTCATAATCAACTGTCGAGTCAACCAATCATTGAGTCTATACTTCTGACAAGAACCATTACCTCATTCTGAACCAAATAATGATCTTTGCTCCTTAGTATATTTTACGTAATCAGATTGCACTGATCCTATATCCAACAATCTCGTCTCACCCAGTACAAACTGCTCAGGCAATAAGCTACCCTGACATGACCAAAAGTCTCATATGATGCCACAATGTGCCAATAGGCTACCAATTAGAATGCTATACAAAGGAAAACAAACACTGAAAGGGAATTTCAATTACCTCGCTCGCGAATCATACATGCGACGCAGGCGCACAGCTAATATGAGCTTACTTCGGAAAATAGGAAACAGAACACAATAAATAGATATGGGGAACTGTACTGAACATCACACTATTGCGGCGCGCAACTCGATTCGAGCAATCATAACCATGGCGGCGTGCCACCCGATCTACACAATATATCTATGGTGGCATGCCACCCGATCTACACAATATATCGATGGTGGCATGCCACCCGATCCAAATAACATACCCATGGCGGCGTGCCATCCGATCCAAACAATATAACCATGGAGGCATGCCACCCGATCCACAAATAGAACTCACATAAAGAGATGCACATCGAGCTAATTTTCCCATTTCAATGAAATATCGAATATCGGTCGTAAACATGCTAAGTGCATTATACCATTTCCCTGGGGAGACATATAATAGTATAATCCACAAACTCGAGCACAACTGAGGTGCGATATATGATCCAAATCTCAAGAGCCATCCTGCTCATATAACATCATCTCTACGCCGAACCTTCAACACATAAGAAATTCAACAAGCCGTCTCACAACTCACACGGCGCAATATCATTGTATGAAATATCTGGCAATGAAATAACACCCTGACTACTTCTCCATGAGGAGCACATTACTGAAATGAACATGTTTGGTCTGATATGGAGCCCATATTCACACTTGAATCCATCCACCGACCTCAAGCCAATTTTGATCGCCCTGAACTAGGCTAATTACCTTTCAAATCCCATAATAACTCCTCTTCCTCTCATAACACATAAGAACATCCATCATAGTCGAAGGAATCGTCCATAGTCCACCACTTAATAGACTAAGTGCCCTCCAGGCATATATTTCTCAAATTAACGGTATTACCACAATCCTCATACTTGGTTTAAATCTTAAATCAATAAAGTGACTACATGCCACACTTATACAATCTTCTTGTGGAACACGCTCCCCCAACCTTCCGAAACACATAACAGGTCCGTACATCCAAACCACCGGCACGTTAACACTGAAAAGCGATTAAGAATCCTTAACCAGGATGCAAATTCCCCTTTTTACAAAACACCAATCTCAAGTGACACTGACGACAATACCGACTTACTTTAAACATCGAAACTCCTTTTCTGCTCATTCGAGCTTGTGACATCCTTGTCAGCTCCGAACTGCAACCCTGATCCTTACTTCAAATTCCATATCACTTGCTGCACCCAATATGCCAATATACAGTAGAACACGACTCGTCATCATAATTCCAGAATCGCTAATAGATTAATACTTCATTGTATAAAAACTTTTCACTTAACTCACTTAAGGAGATCCATAGTATCACACATGCGAATTCTCATAACTGTACAATATGTAAATCTCTAAGTAGTGGTCTAAGTCACCATAGCCCTTAAGCGATTCTCCCACACATAATGGGCCATAGCAGTAGAATGCTTCTGAATAACATCAATTATGGCGGCCGACAAGCCTCACACGTACCGCCACAAATCACATACATAACTTGATCATGCTGAAGGAATTGATCTCTACCACCAATATGCCAACTAAACTATGGCTAACCAATCTATCTTCTTTTAATTTACCTAGATTGCCATAGAAACGATAACAACTCCATTCAACACTTACCACTCTCTATCCGCACTCGTTCCGAGTGACCTTGAATCACGAGACCATGCTGTCTCAAATCCCACGAACCATTTCATACCTCCCAATTGCTACATCGCAAGCCAAAATATCACAGAACATTCTGTGCCTCTTCTCATAGGCTGCTAACAAGCTTGATTCTTAACCGTACCTATACACTCAAAATCATTAGGCATCACACCTCATCTTGTGAATTTACTATGACCGTTGTTGAGAGCCACCCATTTTGACTTGGCCCTGAATATAATCAACTCCATGAGTCTTCTATCACATAAATACCCTCTTGGCGAAGAACCCACCGAATCACTTCCCTTAGAACCCGCATCTATACAAAGCAAAATCCTAAATCTTTCCCCAAGTTTGAACATGGGCCAATAAGGCCAACGATAGCCTACCTTTAATAATTCCTTTACTAAAATTATCACTTATGGTCCTTTCCCGTAGCTAAAATAGCCCATCGATATGCTAATAACCAAAAATCTTGCAAGTAGTTAACCATGCAACCCAATCATAGGAGGTGGGACTCTCCCACTTAGCTTGAAGCCATTTTTTCACAAATCTGGAACTCACCCGTCCTCTTTATCTCTTATTGACATAACCTTGTGCAATCAACCGCCAAAATTCTCGAAATCTTTTTGTAAAACCCCCTTTTATACTCTGAATCATCAACCACATTTGCACGATCTCCTTGCTGCATATTAGCCCATACTTCCAATTAAACCCGTAGACTTCAATCGCCTGCCACTAAAATACCAAATCATTCCAAACTCTCCTTAAGGTGCGTAATCATCCTACCACCAAGCCTATACGCAACATCCGCCACTCTTCCACTTGAGCAAACTCACTTCTTTAGTCAACTATTGACCTTTGCTTTATACACCTGGCCTTTTAGGAATTTTAGCCACCGTCTGCCAATTCAAATTTAAATGATAAGAAGTTAATATAAAGTACTTCATACCATCCCAGAACCTGGTGTCACAAGTGCAAGAGCATCTACTGACAAGGAAATAAAATACAACATCCGTTCGTAATACAGTGGACATGAAGTAGATACAGTATACTTGAAGGGACTACTCTAGCTGCGGCCGTCTCGAATAATACAGCTCACCTAGTCCCAAAATCATCCATGCTGCTACGCCTAGTAGACTGCTAGAGTTACATATACTTGTGCAACAAAAATGCACAGAAGTGTAGTATGCGTACGTAAACAACGTGTACTCAATGAGTATCCTGCCTAATCTCGAAGAAGTAGAGAACAGATGGTGAACTTCGACACTTACTAGTGGTCTAATAATGATGTTAATATTACATTAAATCGTGAATTTCTACCAACATGAGTTTTATCAAATAGAAGGAAACAAGTAAACTATTATTCCTTTTTATGGGAAATTTCCCAAATTCCTTTTCCATTATTTTCCAAATATTCTCAAGCCATGAAGAGGCAATAACAACTTTAATAAGTTCAAGCAGCAATACAAGCATGCGCAATCCAACAGAAATATAAACTGTGCACTACTGAGGGTCGAACGATGCGAACCATAGATGCATATATTTAATCTATCGAGGCGTTCGGCCCGCTCCAAAATTTAAACACACACAGACAGTCAATCAAGAGTCCACACAGTGCAATTATCCAAAGAAAGCCAATCCTCTTTTAACCATTTAAGAATATGAAGTTTAATCCTTTTGGAAATTTATTTACTAATTCAATGTGATTTAAGCAATTCAAGATGTCAATAAGTTTACGATTTATTCAAGTATAGCATGCTTTTGGGTCCTAGACTACTCGGACAATAGCATAATAGTAGCTACGCACGGACTCTCGTCACCTCGTGTGTACGTAGCCCCCACAAATAGGAGCACATAACCAATTAACTCACCTATTGGGACAATTCCCTCTTACAAGGCTAGAAAGGAGACTCACCTCGCTCCGAAGGTCCATAACCGGCATTCCATGCCCTTTCGAAGATTTGAATCGATGCAGAACTCTCCAAAACTATCCAATAATTATGTAAATCCATTAATATATACTTAAATTCTCATTATTATCCAATTTATAGCAATTCCTAACCCCGATCAAAAAGTTAACAAAAATGCCCTCGGGCCCACATGCCCGGAATCCGAAATCTTTCAAAGATAAAGATTACCCATGAGCTCACGAACTCAACTATATGATTTTCTCTTAATTTCATCCCCAAAATCGTGGCTAAATTCTAAGATTACTAATTCTAGGTCTTTCTACTAAAAGCCCCAAATTTCTACTAATTTACATGCTAAAATCCTTATATAATTGATGCATTTAACTTAAGTTAGGTGGGGATATCTTACCTTGACGTTGATGACGAAATTCCCCTCTTGAAGCTCCCCAAAATCGC
>MU727321.1:0-22908 GCA_026770625.1 Nicotiana glauca
TACAAATTAGTTAAAATTATTTTTGTCTATTTTTAGGAGTTATTTTCATGTAGGGCAAAAATCACGTGCTTACAGGCGCCATCACGACCGAGTTTGGGGAATTTGGGTCGTGACAAGTTAGTATCAGAGCCTAGGTTACTAGGTCTCACGAGTCATGAGCAGGTTTAGTAAAGTCTCGCGGATCGGTACCGAGACGTCTGTATTTATCCTCGAGAGGCTGTGGAACCTTTAGGAGAACTTCACATTCTTGAATTCTTATCGTGCGTCCTTGATTCAGCTTGAAAAGAAACTCTTGAAATTCCACCCACGCGATTGTATGCGCACGCGAGTGCTCAGTATTATATGTGCCTTGATGGTTTGTGATTCCCCAATCAAGGGACGAGAGGTAATCTCCGCGAGTCTATGTTGGGCCAGTCTGAAGGACTTGAGGCTGGATCTTTGCCTATGGCTTGAGCACTGAGGTGTTGATTGTGTAAGCAAGTGTTTTGAACTTATATGTTCGGTATTGTCCCTATTAGCCGGAATGGCGGTTGGATATCCATGTGATGAGTATGTTNTGTTCGATTCCTATTGTGATTTAATGTGTAGCCCGAATTATGGGCGCATGAAGAATATTGTCGTGTCTCCTAGTTAGGGAGTGAAGTGCATTACATGTGGCGGTACGAGTTCAGACCCAGGAAGACTAAATGACTGTGTAATGTGTATGACGGTGGGAGGTGTGTTGAAATTCTAAATTGAGGCGAAGCAGGTGGGTTATCTCCTGCGGAGTGTTCTTAAGTGGTATGATCCCTTGTGTGTATATTAGAAGATCTCATGCGTAATGGAAGGGAACGTGTTAAAATTCGGCAATTCGGGTCGCTTAAGAGAATGGACTCAACTGGTGTAGAGATGGATGCGAGAAGTGTAGAGGATTACAGTACTAGATGATCTGTGTTTTCACAAACTTGTAGATGAATTGAGTTTAATCTCACTATGATATTGTGGCATCATTAGAGTAAAAGTATTATAGGTTATTGAGCGTGTCCTGATATATGGCTTCGAGCCAAGTTGGGGAGGTTGCTGTTGGTTAGCTGATTGCACGATCATGTTCTATGTTGGTTCCATTTCGAGGTATGCTGGCGGATTAGTCCTGGTTGCAGAGATTGTTCCAAGGATGGCACGAGTGAAGCAAAATTTTGACACAGGTTATATGGTGCTTCGTAGATGTGAGAAAATAATAGGATATCTTGAGCTGTTGTTGATAAAGAATGCTCGGTGTATAGAGAAGGAAGATGTCTGTTTGTATTGGAATGAGATCATATCCTGCGGTATCAGAGTGCTAATAAGGCATGAGTGGTTATGTTCGTTAAGTCAGGTAATTTGCAGTTTGAATAAGAGTGAATAACTCGTGAGAATGGTTTTATTGTGTTCAAGATTCTACATGTAACAATTAGGTGTCTCAAGGTTGTGTATGTGGTCAGAGACTGTGTTTTCATCGGAAAGGTCAAGACTTGTGGTATTTTATGTTAATTATGGGATTCTATGTATCAGTATCTGGAAAGTAATGGTAACGACTTCAGATTTGTAGGAAGTTCTTCAAAGTAAAGTATTCTGGAATGTGGTATTTCTGGGAACATTTGAGGGAGTATTCGGTGGCCTATGGGTCTTAGACAGTGTGGTCTTATGTTCGAGTCTCGTGTGGTAAACCTGGGTTGAGGTATTGTGGTGCTACAGCAAGGAGGAATATCAAGTTGGTGATGAATCATAGGGGAAATTTGATAAATGGAATAGGTTGTTAGTAGACTGAGTCGGTATGGTAAGGGTATGATTAATTCTTCGTATGTGTTCGAAGTAATGAGCCTTACAGGCATTTTGCAGCAATGCTCTTGAGTTTTGGCAGCTTGCTTAGCTTGGTTTGGGCAGAAGGATTCAGTCCTGTCAGTTTAGCTTGTGCACATGAAATTGGGGGAGAGAGTCCTTCTTGGGTTTTACCGTGGTTTGGAGGTGAATATATTTTCTATGGGTATGCGAAGCATAGAATGTGCAATTATTCTTCTTCTAGATGGGACTGACGGAAGGTCTTGGCTAGATGAGTTACAGTTCAGTTCTGAAAAAAAGTCCATAAAATTCTTAGGCAACGGGTAACCTCAGGTAATCGAGGAAATGGTACTGCTAATTGGAAGTGATTTGAGGAGGGTATGTGTCTAAAAAAAAAAGGGTAATGTGATTAGACTGATGATACTTCGGTAGTATTGCGGCATTTACTCATTAGATCGAATGCTGATATCTGAGTTTGTTTGATGGCATAGGGGAATTTAAGAATATCCTTCACGGAATGATTGGGTACTTGAGGTGTGATATCTATATTCATACGGCAGAATTTGGGATCAGGTATGGTGATTCGTGTGCTATATGGAGTTGGATACTGGGAGTTCTCATGTTCAGGCTATGTAGTGGTTGTTGATTATGTGTATCAGCACCATTTAGCGGCTATTAGGATTTGGAGGCTCGAGTGGATCTTTATTTGCTGGTATGTTAAATTTTGGATGTGATGTTGAAATTCAGACTGGTTGTCAAATGCCACGGGTTGAGTGGCGAGGTGCATCGGATTATGTACTAGCAGAGTGGTTTGTATTCCAAAGACCAGCGGATGGCTGGGGAGGACTGCTTTTCTTAATTGGGCCTTCGTGGCGGATGCCAGTACAGATGTTTCTACCATTGATTCAGTTTCGGTATTGAGGGACTTTTTCGGATGCGTTTCTTGTGGTCGGGCATGTCGTCGGGCGAGATTGTGGATTTCGGTATTTATTTGGTGCCGGGCACCATATCGTGCAGCTCCGGCAGGAGTTATAGTGGTGGAAGGAGCAGCTTCAGGCTCCTTGGTAATGAGTTTGTTGACAGGCTAACATGGCTACGTATTCAGTTTGAGTTGCTGTTCTATGTTGTGAGACGTTATGATTTGTTGATTATGGGCATATGTGGTGCGGTTCTATTAGGGATTCATAGTGAAAGTCGAGCGGGAAGAGTAATTGGGTGTTGCTCGGTAAATGGAGTATTGGATAACCTATCGGGTTGCGTGTCGTATGTTATCTGTTTCACCATAGGTGTAATGAATTGCTGGGGTTCCAGACATCAAATTGTGCGTGGCTGTCGATTTTACGCATAGTGACTTGAGGTGTTTCATGTGTAACAGTGTTTGGATAGGATCACGCATTGTGGCGAGGCCACGTGGAGATATGACCTTTTGGGGTAGATTCTGGTGTTCTACTTCTATGATGTGAGATGGGGTCTCAGCCTTGTGTTGTGATGGTACTGATGAGCTTGAGGTACAGCTCTTTCGTTTGAATCATTTGTCATGATTTGAGTATGTTCAGACTGTTCCTCATTGGTGCGCGTATTATGCAAGTTGCGGCTTAGGCCTGTGTTGAGGTGTCATATCACCAGAGTGGTGTGTTGGATTCGAGGTGATCATTGGAGTCATTAATGAATACGAACAGATTTGATTTTAGCTTGTTGAAAGGATAATATCGAGGTTCGGCTCGGAAATCTGTTGTGGTATTAGTCAAAAGGGGAGTGGCTTCATGAATGGTTGATATGAGAAATGGTTATGGTTTGCTGCGTGATTCATTTATCGTTGGCAGTATATGAAAGTGTTGGAATGAGACTTTAGCTAAATAAGAAGTTTTCTATCGGTATTTGGTTGTTGTGGGTAACTACTGTGAATAGAAGTTATCGTTTCGAGTGCTTAGATTATGTGGTATATCATATGATTTCACCTGAGGTTGCAAGTATGGGTTATTACAGCAGGTTCGGGACTATTTAAAGTATAGGTGTGGGGTTTTGATCATATTGATTGTTTCAGAAGTGGAAAGATAGTTCTATGGTTTATGGGCTAGACTGGATTGGGTAATTTTAGTTATGTTGTGTTGTCGGACCTATATGAGATAGGGTGACGTGGGATCACCCCGGGTGTATGCTTGGTAAGGTTATTCAGCTGTTGGTTGGCTTCTAGGAAAACTCTGGGTACGCTCGAGGACGAGCGTTGGTTTAAGTTGGGGAGGATGTGATGACCCGACCCGTCGTCTCATGAGTTACCGCTCCGTTTCCCCCATTTAATGCTTCTTCATGTTTCACTATCAGTATTTGGTGAGTTATAGCTGATTCGGATTGGTTTTGGTAGAAATGAGGTACTTAGTCTCTTTTAGGAAGGCTTGGTTTGGAAAAGTCAATCGGAGTTTGACTTATGAGTTAGAGGGCTCAGATGTGGTTTTTAGTGATTTGGTTCGCTTCGGGAGGTGATTTGTGACTTAGGAGTGTGATCGGAAGTGATTTTGGAGGTCCGGTATAGAATTAGGCTTGAATTGGCGAAGTTAGTATTTTGGCGAATTCCGGTTGGTAGGTGAGATTTTGATCCGAGGGTCGGAATGGAATTCCGAGAGTTGTTGTAGCTTTGTTAGGTGATTTTGGATGTGTGTGCAAAATTTCAGGTCATTCGGAGGTGTTTTGGTTGGGTTTTTGATCGAATGCGCATTTCGGAAGTTTTTAAGAAACTTAGGCTTGAATCCGATGTGATTTAATGGTTTTAGCGTTGTTTGATGTGTTTTGAAGATTCGAACAAGTTTGAATGAAGTTTTAGGATGTGTTGGTGCGCCTCGGGGTGAGTTCGGGTGGTTAAACGGAGAGTTTTGGAGTTGTTGCATGTTTAAGTTTGCTGGTATCTAGTGTTTTCGCACCTGCGGCTATGGGACCGCAGTTGCGGTCTCGTAGAAGCGAGCGGGAAGGCGCAAAAGCGGAAAAGGTGGTACATATTAGGTTCCGCAGAAGCAGAAGTTAGGACCGCATAGGCGGTCCCGTTGGTGCGAAATTTGGGCCGCAGAAGCGGTCAAGGCCCTTAAGTGAAGGTCTGCAGAAGCGGACGTGGACCGTAGATGCGGAAGTCACAGAAGCGACATTTTTACCGCAGAAGCGGGATTGCCTGGGCAGTTAAATGAAATAGTCTTCTTCGCGAATTTTTGAAAGAACAACATTTTGGACTTCGAACTTGGAGAGCTTTGTGGCGATTTTGAAGAGGGTTTCGAGGGCTTTAATCAGGTATGGATTCTCGGACTTAGAATACGATTTTATGGTGTAAAAACATGGATTTAGACTGAATAATCAAGGAATCAAAGGTCAAAAAAAATGGTGATTTAGGGCTTGAACTTAAGAGAGTTTAAAATAGGGATTTGAGGGGTCAAATGGACTCCGATTCTTGTGATTTTGATATGCATAGACTCGTGGCGAGATGAAGAATCCATGATGTAAATTTTATAATTTTTTGAAAAGTGGGCCCGGGGCTCGGGTTTTGCTAGTTTCGAGATTTTTGCTATTTTTCGATTGGGTATTGTCCCATTGGCATATTGTGATGTATTCGCTATGATGTTAGATAGATTCGACGCGCGTGGAGGCCAGTTTTGAGGGGCAAAGGCATCGCGAGCTAGAGATTTCACCGGTTCGAGGTGAATAATGATTGTAAATGATATCCTGAGGGTTTGAAACCCCGAATTTGCACCCATAGTGCTATATTGAGGTGACTTGCACGCCGGATAGAGAGCGTGGGGGTAGAGCACCACTGGGGATTGTGATTTGGTCCGTCCTGATTGTTGATTTTACCGCGTATTTCACTATGCTTGTTGTTTTTCACTATGACTTGGGCTTATTGCCATACTTGGGGCTTATTGCCGACTGATTGAACTCCTTGTGAACTATCATCACTGTTTTCCTTACTATTTGAAACATTATTTGAACTCAGTCCAATTGAATTACACTATTTCATGAACTCAGCTATATTTTTACTCAACCTTGAGTTTTAATGGATATTTGAACTATTGTTTGAGCTGAGCATTATTGTTTTACTGATGCCCGAGGGGCTTATGATTATTTTTGGACTGATTGAGGCCGAGGGCCATATGTGAGGATATGTTGAGTGATGTGAGGAGGCTTTCAGGCCTCATGTTGATATGTACAGGCTTTTAGGCCTTATGATGATATAGCGCTTGGGCTGTAGGAGCCCCTCCGGAGTCTGTACACCCACAGTGAGGGCAGGTACCCTTGTGATTTGAGAGTGAGCCCGAGGGGCTGATGTTGTACTGTGTGACTGATACTGAGCCCGAGGGGCTGATATTGTACTGAGTAATGTGATACTGTGCCCGAGGGGTTGATACTGTTCTGAGCGATTGATATTGAGCCCAAGGGGTTGGTACTGTTTGAGATGTGCCCGAGGGGCGAACTTTGATGTGCTCATCTTGCATATTTACTTGGATTTTTACCTGTTATACTGTGGTAATTGTGCCCGAGGGGCGGATTTTTCTGTGCTTACCAACACTAATTATTTTGAAATCGATTTCGTAATTATTGAAAAGACCATTTTCAAAAGAGATTTGAACTGAGCCAAGGTATTTATAAAGATATCACAGATTTCACTAATTTTTCTCAGAAAAAAATTATACCCGACTTCTATGCAGCATGTTGGCTGCTTTACGTAATTTTTTGCTACTCAGTTATTATTTACCTCTATTATTCAGTGATTTGGAGTACTCACTTTGCTCCCTGCACCTCGCGTGCAGTTGCTGGTATTTCTTCATCCGGTAGCGGGTATTGGCTGCGTGGAGGCAGAGTTGTAGAGGTTTTAGCGATGTGACTGCCAGCGTTCGCAGCACCACCGTCTTTCTATATTATTCATTATTTTGTTCAGTGTATTTCTAGACTGTAAAGTAGAGATTTCATTCTTATAGATGCTCGTGACTTGTGACACCCCGATTTTGGGCTGAGTCGGGATGGGTTCCCTGTTTTATCACGTTTATTTCGCATTATGATTTTATTATCTATGATTCAAACTTATTCATGCAAAGTAACTGTTAAAAAGGCATTGTTGTTCTGTTAGCTGGCCTTGTCTTCACGAGAGTTTCCATCACGACCGGGTTTTGGGAATTTGGGTCGTGACACTTTACCACTTTAGCCAATGCTCCAAAGGGTTCAATCATCTCATATGCTTTCACAATTGTAATATAACTTGAGCCAATGCTCCTCGATGTTCAAAGGACATAATTTCCTTCCACAAACTTTTCACAACAAATAGGGATCATCACCAAGTCATGAAAGATACAACATAATCAAAATATTCACAATATAAAGACTCACGGTCATGCTAGACACCAACGTATAGATACTCGTCGCCATGCCTATACGTCGTACTCGACAGTTACCACATAGCAAATAGGACTCGACTCCTAATCCCTCAAGCTAAGCTTAGACCAAACACTTACCTCAAACTTCCACGACCGAATCAATCCTCAATAACCGCCTTTCCTTTCGAATTCGGCTCCAAATCAATTGTATCTATACATAAATGACTTCAATACATCAATAAATGCTAAACAATCCGAACTCAATGCCTAATTATAGCTTTTCCATCATTTTTTCCAAATACTCAAAATTCGACCCCGGGCCCACTTGGTCAAAACACGAGGTTCGGACCATAATTAAATCACGCATTCACCCACGAGCCCGAATATATAATTTGTTTTCAAATTCGACCCCAAAACGAGGTCTAAATCAAGAAAAATGAAAAGCCCTAACTCTACCCAAGCCCCTAATTTTCTACCATTAAAACCCTAAGATTAATGATAAAAGTTGATGAAAACAATAGATAATTGAAAGAAATTAGTTAATAAGTGCTTACTTGTGATTTGAGAAGAAAACCTCGAGAGAAAATCGCTCTAGTCTTCTAATTTTTGAGAAAGTTTGAAAGAAGATCGCTAAAGTTATGTTTTTAAAAAGACTCACTGCCCGACATCCGCATCTTCGGTTCAGGGGTCGCATCTGCGCCACCGCACGTGCGGAAAAGTGGGCGCTTCTGAGGAAATGGCTAGGCCCCGCTGGGGTTGCATCTGCGAAAAATGTCCCGCTTCTGCGAAATTACATCTGTGGAGAAATATCCGCATCTGTGAAGCAAGACCGCATCTGCGACCCACTGTGCGCATCTGCGTGTCCGCATTTGCGGCCAAAGGACCGCAGGTGCGGTTACACCAGAACTGGTGCAGCAACAGTTTTTCTGCAATTTTTTTCTTAAGTCTAAAACTTCCCGAAGCACATCCGAAATACACCCGAGCCCTCGGGGCTCCTAACCAAATACACATACTAACTCAACAACATCATACGAACTTATCCGTGCGATCAAATTACCTAAATAACCTCCAAAACAATGAATGAAACCTCAAAATGAAGAATTTTCCAAAACTTCATCAAGTTTCAAATTTAGAACTTTAAGTTCGAAACACGTCAAACGACGTCTGATTTTAACCAAACTTTACAGGAAGGACTTAAAACATATATAAGACCTGTATCGAGCACTGGAACCAAAATACGAGCCCAATACCATCGCTTTCTAATCAAATATCATTTTAATTTTCCTTAACAATTTCAGAAAAAATAATTTCTTTTAAAAATTAATTTCTCGGGCTCAGGACCTCGGAATTCGATTTCGGGCATACGCCCGAGTTCTATATTTTCCTACGGACCCTCCGGGATCATCAAATCATGAGTCCGGATCCGTTTACCCAAAATATCGACCAAAGTCAAATTTATTTATTTTAACATAAAAAATTTAGCATTTTTCACAGAATTTCACATTTAAGCTTTCCGGCTACGTGCCCGGACTGCGCACGTAAATTGAAGCGACTCTAAATGAGATTTTCAAGGCCTCTGAGACAAGGAACTCAATTTAAACATCCAAATATACATGAAGTTGTAATTTGCTATGAAACCAGACCAAGAGACAATCAGCTGTTGAGGTCCAACAAATCAAGCATGTAGTAGTTTGTTATCTTTCTATGTAAATAAAACTTCCATCATACTTGTCTAATGTTGTGAATCAAATTCTTTTGATTTTAATAAATGAACAAATAGAAAATTCAGCCAACAAAGAGATTGCTTCTTGTCCTTGCCCTGGATAGTGATTGTATACTTTAATCAGCTTTTTAAAGTCATCATGTAATATTTAATTGGCTTTTATAGGAAAGGCAAGTGGAATTAATATGAATAGCATCACAAATCAAGTTTTTACCGCCAACCTCATTCAGGATTCTATTCCTTCGAAATATATAAATACTTTATATCTTTATACTGTGATTATTTGCATCATCACAAAAATCTGCAACTTTAATTAGAACTATTTGTCAACAGTACCTCATGGCAAATAACTTACTACCAAACTCTAATTTACCATAATATATTCGCAGTTATGTTAATCGCATAAATGTATTGCCCAGTACTATGCTTCACCACCCAAAAGAAGCAGAATATAAACCATGATATTTCTATCTTTCTACCAAAGACCACTGGTTACAAATTTGTCTGACTGGGATATATCGACGGCCTTAACATCTAGAACATTCAAAATACACAGGGTCACATTGGCTGTGTGTGTATTTAAGCTTCACTTTGTTTCTTAGACTCGCTTGTGATATCTAAATAGCTTAATATATGAAATAGGACATAATGAGACATAGATTCATCCTAATTAGTATCAATAAGTTCTTCTGTTATGAATCCGGGATAAGTACAGATTCTCAATATAATGCTTGCAAACTACAGAATGTTCCAGATTCTGTTTCAAATCTTCGCTGATTCTTAATATTCCCCTGTAGTTGGACATGAATATAGTATGCTTCAAGCTTGTTGCAAATATAACTAATTTTGGAGCCTCAAATAATTGTAAGGACATGGGCATATTCAAGAAAATAAATTTTTGAAACTTGAAAACTGACTGGGTAGTTTTGCT
The DNA here is from genome assembly GCA_026770625.1 of Nicotiana glauca. NCBI lineage: Eukaryota > Viridiplantae > Streptophyta > Magnoliopsida > Solanales > Solanaceae > Nicotiana > Nicotiana glauca. The sequence continues at coordinate 9,797 of MU727321.1, forward strand.
ATTACTTATACCTTTAATTTACTCTTTAAATTTTGTTTAATAAGTATCTCTTTGTGCCACGATTACTCATATCGATAGTGTTAGTATGTACTCTCGTATTTGGTTGGTAGTAGGATTATTTGGTAGTGGATTGGAGTTGAGACTCCATTAAAACATCTGAGGTTGCTTTCAGTCCATAAGCACCAAAAAATACACGCTGGTAGCATCCTCCAGGTGTCCCTGATAGCCCTATCAACTCTCCAAAGACTCCTGCTCTCGACAACATCTTTGATATTTTGTGGCATCACCCATATGAGATAGAATAAAGCTAGAAACATATGCTACAGTTATACAGCTATGGCACAATGCGGTAATAGATGGTTAACTGATTCTAAGCTTCCTAGGTATAGGTTGCATCTGTTTAACAAGCTAGAAGCTTCTCCTACGTAGGTTGTCCTGTGTTAGACAAGCATTCTTTAGTGCTAACCAGCTGAAATATCACTTTTGGTGGGAGTTTTGTTCTCCAAACCAGTTTCTATGGCCAAGAATCTAAAATTTCATTATGGGCATCTAACACTTTATACTCCAGCTTGTGAGTCCTCCTTGTAGTTTTCGCCAAGCTTTAATTTTCTGTTGGACTCCTATTACCTCAAATTTTGAGCAATTTTCATAGAGACGGAATGAGACTTTGATCAAGAGTACCTTATCAAGCATCCCAACTTATACATGCCTCTTCTACCCACTACTAGGACAAGTCGATATTTGTTGCTGCATCTTATCATGTTTTACTGTTGGTGAACAAAGACTTTTGTTGTCACGCCCCGAATCTGGGCCTGGACGTAACACGACACTCGGTGCCTAACTACATGTGACCGAGCGAACCAACTGGCTGGCTGAATCAACATGTGGTATCATAACATGCTGAATGTAGAAGATAAACTAACACATGCTGATATACTCAAAGTATGCGGAAATACTAATACAATTTTGAAACATATTTGTAGCCAACATAGCTTAATATGAAAAAGCATGTGACTCTGTCTAACTATTACTCTAGTCTATGAAGCCTCTAATGAAGTACTGAAAACACTGACTGTCTGAAAATAAAGAACACTATAATAATGACAATGCCTCGAAAGGACTGGGGATCTCGCCAAATAGCTGGTATGAGAATCCTAGCGCTCGGAATCATCAACCTGTAAATCATTACCTGCATTGTGAGATGCAGGCCCCGGGCAAAAGGGACGTCAGTAGATTTGAATTGTACTGGTATATAAAGCAACTGAAAGAAAGAATTATAAATGTTGAAACTGAAATTGAGCTGATAACTGAAACGATAACAATTGAAACTGAAACATAAGTGAGAACTGATAACTGAACTGATAACCGAAAAGATAACTGATAACTGATAACTCAACTAATAACTGAAAAGATAACTGATAACAGATAACTGAACTGAATAAAGGAAGTAAGGTTATGAATACTCTCTCTTCTGAATGATGAACAACCTGTTTATCTGAATAAGCTACGGCATCAGACCCAATATATATGTGCACAAGCTACGGCCTCAGGCCCAAGTATACGTATACACAACTACGGCCTCAGGCCCAAAAATTCATAAAGCATAAACTACAACCTCAGGCCCAAACATGCATAAAGCATAAACTACAGCCTCAGGCCCAAGTATGCATAAAGCATATAACCTACGGCCTCAGGCCCAAATACAGGTGTTCAACATTCAAGAATTTAAAATCAAAAACTGCGAATCATACTGCAATACATGATAGTGAAATACTGAATCATATTGAGTTACATGATACTGGAGTACTGGATCATATTGAGTTACATAATACTGACATACTGAACGGGACTAGACTGAGACATGTATTCTTGAACTGATTATGAATACTGAAATTTCAACTGTATATGGCATACTGAGTAATCTATACTAAGACTCGGGGGCATCAAAACCAAGTCTATATTGAATACGCACTGAGCTCACAACGTTCAGAATGAAAGTCATGAGCGAGTTATGAAGCTAGAGAATAGAAGTTCTACAACTATTCAAGGAACTACGCTTAACTATACTTCCGAGGCAATTGGTAACGTGGTAAAAGAAACGTAATGTAGGGAGAATCATAAACATTCCCAAACATAGAGAGTTAGACTCACATACCTTAACTTCCTGGCCTTGAGCGTAATACAACAGTCGCCAACCCTTTCAACTTTAATCTATATCAATGCAAGTCAAAGGGATTCCATATTAGCAATAATTCTCATGTTTTAGTCACTTAAGCATTTTCTCAAACACTTGGTGACATAAAGCTTCATAGTCCTTATTAATGGTGTCTCTACACCCAATAACTCATTCTCTTTCTCCTACAAAAATTCTAAAGTCTCAAATGGTTATAATCAACATTATTCTTTAACACCCATAAGGTAAACAACACCCTTAACCAATAAAGTTCCATTAAATAAACATCTTTCCAATCTCTACACTGATTATGTATTTATATTGGGAAATTATGGCTTCTAATCACCACACCAAGAGTCCCAATACTTAATTCACACTCATATTTCCATAATAAATTCATACATGTAAGTCTAAGGGTGTAGGATTGCCTTTTGGAAGAAATCTTGCAAAAACCTCCTTTGAGTTCTTGAAGGAATTTCTTGAAGATCTATGTGTTTTATGAGTCAATTTCATCAATAGTTAGAATGATAGAATTTCACACTAAATTAATGAAGATTGCTTAGCTTGAAGATGTGGGAAAGGGGGGGGGGTGGGGGGTTGGAGGTCTTGAGAGGGTGGGAGAAGACCCCAAAATTCGTCCAAAAGAAATAGGAAAAAATGAACCCTAAAATTGGCTTAAAAGAGCTGAGAACTGGAGCGCGTCTACTCTAACGAAGTGTCCTCGCTTCGCTGTCCATTGCAATCAAGGGAAGACAAAAATCCGCGTCTACTTTGCCGAAGCGAGCTCGCTTCGCTGTCCGCCAAAATAACTGGGTGGTATATCTTTAGTAATATGGTCATAACTTCTTCTAAAGAGATCCGTTCGGGCTCCATAATATATCGTTGGAAAGCTATTTCAAAGGCCTACAATTTTCATGCTTTGAGTTTTCCCCAATTCTTTACAGATTTGCACTAGAATTTGCTATAAGACAGACCTTTTGCAAACTTAGTCGATTTTGTCAAATCTTACGAACCTTACTTTCCATCTTGATTTTGAAATACTATTCTCACCCATACTCATCCCGATGGGACTTCACATGTTCAACATATAACCTTAATACTCCTTTAACGCACTCATACCTAAGCCAAATTTACAAGGTATTACATTATCTCCCCCTTGGGATCATTCGTTCTCGAATGATTGTCCTGACTGTAACTTCTGCTAGCTTCGGACCTTAAACGGGTCTAGTGGAAACATGAATTTTCATTAACACTTGTATACTAAACTGAATGCATACATGATTACTGAACTGTTGAGATACTGAACTGAATGACTACTGTATTGACTGAATATTGGTCTGCCATGGATAAACGAATACTAAACTAACATGGATATATGAATATTGAACTGGCACGAATATTTGAGTAATTTGAGTAATAAGCTGGGATGAATGTCTAAGTATTGGACTAACATGAGTAGCTGATGAGTATTAAGTTGACTTGGGTATTTGAGTACTAACTGACATGAGTATTTGAGTACTGAACTTGAATGTTATAACATGACTCATGAAATACTGGCTGTACCACCACTAATTATGGTGGCAACTCCAACTCATAAGCTAATTTGACTGATCCTTCGCAAGAATCTATATGGCCCACTATAGCAGGGACTATGCTTCCCCTTCTTCCCAAATCTCATAACGCTTTTCATAAGCGAAACTTTCAGAAACATCCAATCATCAACTTAAAACTCTAGGTTTCTATGCCGCATGCTCGAATAGGACTTTTGGCGGCTCTGAGTTTTCTTCAAACGCTCTTGAATCAATTTAACTTTCTCCATTGCCTGATAGACTAAATTTGGTCTCAACGACTCCTCTTCACCAACTTTGGACCGACCAAATAGCGATCTATACCTTCGCCTATACAGAGTCTCACACTTGCTATCTTGATACTATAATGGTAGGTGCTATTATTAGCAAGGTCAATGAGAGATATGTGATCATCCCAATTACCTTTAACACCAAGGACATATCCTTCACTGTTTGAATAACGCGCTCTGCCTGGCCATCTTGCCGAGTATGAAAAACTTGTGCCTAATCCTTTCTGAAAGAACTTCTAAAAGTTCATTTTATTAAAAATATGTGTATTCTGTGGAACACTAGGCTTTCTATTGCTCGACTTTCACTTGTTGATAATTCGGACACTTGGCCACAAAGTCTGCAACCCTCTTTTTCATGTCGTTCCATCAATAAGTCTTGAGATTATGATACATCTTTGGGGAACCTGGGTGGGATAGAATACCTGGAATTATGGTCTTCTAACATCTTCCTCCCTCACTAAGTCCATCTATGGTTGGAACACATAATCTATCGGGGTACCTCAAAGTACTATCATCTCCCCCTTGTTCAAAAGCCATAGTCTTATGTTTGTGAATTCCTTCCTTCAGCTGCAATAAGTAGGGATCACCAAACTGTTTCTCCTTCACTTCGGCTACTAAGGAGGAGCATGTCCTGTTCTAGATAACAACTCCACTATCTTTGGTGTCCGAAACTCAAAATCCTACCTTGGCTAAGCAATGAACTTCTTTCAACATAGTTCCCTTCTCTACCTCATTCATGAACTATACTTCCCACACTTGACTACCTTCCTTAGCACTTCCTGAAAACGCTTATAGTCTTGTTGTGAGCTATGTCTCTGACCACTACTCGGAAGGGTCTCGTGCAATGGCACTGCCCTCGTAATACATAACTGGGCATGATTTTATAGCTTTAGGATCACTTTATCACCAATTATTAAGCTCAGTGATCATTCTACTCACTTTGTGTTTCTTACACATGCTAGACTTATTCCTTGTGGTTATTATACAATTTACTTATTACCGAACTGATCTTCTTTTTCATATTCCATGCTAAAATATTTGGGTCTCAAATCTCTAACTGGACTTACTAAAAATTTTTACATCACCCCTTAGACCAAAGATCTTATACTTGCGGATCCTTCTCTTTTTGTTGGGGTCCAACTAACTTTCCTTATTTTCTGCAATTCTTTTCACTCTACGTCAATAACGACTCATCTTCCAACTTACTTCTGAGAAATCTTTCTTACTAGGAAAAACTAAACTATTCACTTAACGGAACGCTAATATACTCACAACTATGATACACAATCTTAATAATCTAACTCTGCTCACACTGTCAATCTTGGGGAAAACCACATTTCGATAATTCCTAAAAGTTATTCTTCTACTGCTTGCTCTTTTACTACTAGCTATTTTTTTTCCACTGTCACTGTACTTCGGGTTTAACTTAAACTCCTTGGGTTCTAACACATGTTCGGTATTTCAAACTATCATCCACTCACTAAAGTTAACCCGGCTAAGTGAATCAAATCTTACCTCTACTAGCTCTGCTGAAATTATTAATTCACTGTATTTACTCAAAACTTATTTACTATTTTTTTACTAACCACCTGCTAGCATCATGTTTCCTTGCTCTGCTTTGAATAACTAAAGTGAAGCATAAGGTTTATCCTAACTTCCCTCATCATCTGACCATATTCTCTTACCGTAAACTATTATTCTTTTTGAACTATGCACATGGATCACACTTAGAGAAATTTCATCTGTCTTAAACAAAATTCTAACCCCAAACTTTCTATACACTTCAAAATCACTTCAGACTATAAACCTCCGGCCTAAACACATAGTCATATCATGTAGAGGGGGAACTATCATATCTTTTATCTCACAATAATAGCCACTCGTATACAAATTCACTAACATGGTACTTTCTAGTTCCGATTTGAATAAATCTAACCAACTTAAAATCAGTCCCTAAAATTCAATGTCACCTGCTCTTGGTTCTCATTTCGTACATCATATTATTCTTAGCTATATTTCCCTTAGGCTATTTTCTGTCCAAAACTATAGTGATCAATTATATGCCTGCTGCGGTTGAATTCTTAACCTGTTACACTGTGAGGTCTGACATGAGGATACACTGCCATACACATCTGATAATCACTTCATGCACCATCTGGTGAGTCTTGGGTCTTAATACCTAAAACATGCAAAGATGTCGCTATTACTTACATTTTCTTTGAGCATCCATATGCATCACTGTATACTCACAAGTCTCCAAAAATTTTGATACACTGAAAATTGGATATTTGGTAAACATATAACTGAATACTGGCATACTAAATAACCATAAACCTGCTAATTGAAAGGCCGCTAACTGGTAATAAGATAAACTGACAACCATAAAACATGATAACTACTTTTGTACTTTCTGATTAGGTTATGCTCTAATCTGTACTACTACCCATTACATCCTACTTTCAACATCCTCTCAAATCTCATTTGTTACTAACATGTACTCCATAGATATACCCAATGGGCAATTGTCCTCTCTAGAACCTTAGGTTTTTCCTACACATTGCTTGGGCATCCAATACGTTTGGAATTTGATAGGAATAGAAGGTTAACTATTGCTCTAGGCTTCATGGCACGATCCAGAATAGAAAGAAGTGAGACAATCCTGAATGTCCTGGTAGTTAACCATTTATATGAGTAGCCGGCACACACATATAAAGGAAACTCCACTAGACACGGCTTCATAGACTCCCTAGGACACTTGAACCTAGTGTTCTGATACCAAGCTTTGTCACGCCCCGAACCTGGGCCTGGATGTAACACGGCACTCGGTGCCTGACTACATGTGACCGAGCGAACCAACTGGCTGGCTGAATCAACATGTGGTATCATAACATATTGAATGTAGAAGATAAACTAACACATGCTGATATATTAAAAGTATGGATGATATAAATCAAAATGCGGAAATACTAATATAATTTTGAAACATATTTGTAGCCAACATAGCTTAATATGAAAAGCTGGTGACTCTGTCTAAATGTTACTATAGTCTATGAAGCGTCTAATGAAGTACTGAAAACACCGACTGTCTGAAAATACTAAAGACTATAATAATGACAATGCCCCGAAAGAATCGGGGATCGCCAAATAGCTGGTACTAGAATCCTAGCGCTTGGAATCATCAACCTGTAAATCATTACCTCCATTGTGAGATGCAGGCCAACTGAAAGAAAGAATTATAAATGATGTAACTGAAATTGAGCTGATAACTGAAATGATAACTATTGAAACTGAAACTGAAGTGAGAACTGGTAACTGAACTGATAACCAAAAAGAAAATTGATAGTTGATAACTGATAACTGATAACTGAACTGAATAAAGGAAGTAATGAATACTCCATCTTCTGAATGATTAACAACCTGTTTATCTGAATAAGCTACTACCTCGGGCCCAATATATATGTGCATAAGCTACGGCCTCAGGCCCAAGTATACGTATACATAGCTACGGCCTCAGGCCCAAACATGTATAAAGCATAAACTACGGCCCCAGACCCAAACATGCATAAAGCATAAACTACGGCCTCAGGCCCAAGTATGCATAAAGCATATAAACTACGACCTCAGGCCCAAATACAGGTGTTCAACATTCAGGAATTTAAAATCAAAAACTGAGAATCACACTGCAATACATGGTAGTGAAATGCTGAACCATATTGAATTACATGATACTGTAGTACTGGATCATATTGAGTTACATAATACTGACATACTAAACGGGACTAGACTGAGACATGTATTCTTGAACTGATTATGAATACTGAAATTTCAACTGTATATGTCATACTGAGTAATCTATACTAAGACTCGAGAGCATCAAACCCAAGTCTATATTGAATATGCACTGAGCTCACAACGTTCAGAATGAAAGTCATGAGCGAGTTACGAAGCTAGAGAATAGAAGTTCTACAACTATTCAAGGAACTAGGCTTAACTATACTTCTGAGGCAATTGGTAATGTGGTAAAAGAAACGTAATGTAGGGAGAATCATTAACATTCCCAAACATAGAGAGTTAGCATCACATACCTTAACTTCTTGGCCTTGAGCGTAATACACCATTCGCCAACCCTTTCAACTTTAATCTATATCAATACAAGTCAAAGGGATTCCATATTAGTAATAATTCTCATGTTTTAGTCACTTAAGTATTTTCTCAAACACTTGGTGACATAAAACTTCATAGTCCTTATTAATGGTATCTCTACACCCAATAACTCATCTCTTGCTCCTAGATAAATTCTAAAGTCTCAAATGGTTATAATCAACATAATTCTTTATCACCCATAAGGTAAACAACACCCTTAACCAATAAAGTTCCATTAAATAAATATTTTCCAATCTCTACACTAATTATTTGTTTATATTGGGAACTTATGGCTTCTAATCACCACACCAAGAGTCCCAATACTTAATTCACACTCATATTTCCATAATAAATTCATACATGTAAGTCTAAGGGTGTAGGATTGCCTTTTGGAAGAAATCTTGCAAAAACCTCCTTTGAGTTCTTGAAGGAATTTCTTGAAGATCTATGTGTTTTATGAGTCAATTTCATCAATACTAGTATAAGAATGATGGAATTTCATACCAAGTTAATGGAGATTTCTTACCTTGAAGATGGGAGGGGTTGGAGGTCTTGAGAGGGTGGGAGAAGACCCCAAAATTCGTCCAAAAGAAATAGGAAAAAATGAACCCTAAAATTGGCTTAAAAGAGCTGGGGACTGGGGCGCATCTACTATAGCAAAGTTTCCTCTCTTCGCTGTCCATTGCATTCTAGGGAAGACAAAATTCGCGTTTACTTTGGCGAAGCGAGCTCGCTTCGCTGTCCGCAAAATAACTGGGTGGTATATCTTTAGTAACTTGGTCATGACTTCTTCTACAGAGATCCGTTCGGGCTCCATAATATATTGTTAGAAATCTATTTCAAAGGCCTACAACTTTCATGCTTTGCGTTTTCCCCAATTCTTTACAGATTTTCACTAGAATTTGCTGTAAGACAGACCTTCTGCAAACTTAGTCGATTTTGTCAAATCTTACGCACCTTACTTTTCATCTTGATTTTGAAATACTATTCACACCTATACTCATCCCGATGGGACTTCACATGTTCAAAATATAACCTTAATACTCCTTTAACTCATTTATGCCTAAGCCGAATTTACGGGGTGTTACACTTGTGATATACCAAATAAGGAAATTGTTCAAAGTTCTATACTCCTCTGTCCCATTTTCAATGACAAATTTTCCTTTTTAGTCCGTCTCAAAAGAATTTGAATTTTTATATTAGAAATAAATTTAAATTTGAACTTCTCATTTTATCGTTAATGAGATGATTTATAGCTACACAAATGTCTATGGCTTTTTTTAGACCGCAAGTTTCAAAAGTTTTTATTTCTTTCTTGAACTCTGCTAAACTCCATGTCCAATTAAACACTGTCATATACTGTCATATATAGATGTCATAGCTAATGGTAAATTTACATGTGCACTTGCAATTTTGATGGTTTTCTGTGGAGTTAGCTTGGAAGATGTAGAATTTGCTTCTTTTTTGGAGAATCCTAGAGAATCAACCAGGTATTTAATCAAGAAATGAGTTGAGATACAATTACAGGTAGAGGTTGTTGAGTAGAGAAATTGATATGTGAAACAGTATAAGGAAAGGAGGTGTCTAGAGCTATTGCAGTGAAATTTGGAACTGTGAGCGGATACAACTACAACTGCTTTGCCTCTGAATCTGATGAGCATTACCATTTAGCTATTCTGCTATTAACGTTTGCAACAGAGGAAAAATACTTCTCCACTGTTCATTGTGTATACCTCTCTTTCTCATTTTCTCTCTCAATCTCTCTCGGATTATAGAAAAGATTTTATTGTTTTTCCACTTGCAATTTTGTTCCCAAGTTTTGGTCCTCTTCTGTTAATTTAAGTTGTAAAAGTAACTGCAGTCCTTAGAGTTTTTCTCATGCTAAAGTCATCTTTGGCATTGACTAAAATTGAAAGAAACCAAATGTTCCAGCTATAGGACACATTCAACTTCAGTGGTGTACGTGCTATTGCAAAAGATAAGCATTATACAACTAGTTTACTCCTGGTCAATAGTCACTTAATGTTCCAATATGTAAGAAAAAATTTTCACAAGATAAAACTAGAGAAGCAACAAGAATTATTATACTAAGTAGTATTTTATTTTGAAAGTGGGGAGTAGCCAGAAGATACAGAAATAACTTCATTTAACCAGATAAAAGCCTATTGTTAATTTGTTATATTTTAATTTTTAAGTGATTCTTACAGGGGGCCTAAAGCCACTATTAATATGAGGCCTAAATTTTTAAGTTATAAGATATATTTTTATTTGAAATTTACTTTTCTAGCTTTTTGAGATATAAAGTTGTTAATAATCTTTTTTATAATATTTTTTTTTACATTCTGAACTTCAGAATAGTCAAAGTTCCGGAGAAACAATAGATGATGCATTTAGGGCTGTATTTGGAAAGCAGCAACCTGGTCGGTTTAGATGCTATGGTAGATCGGTGACGACAAGCTCTTTAGAAAAAGATGAAGAAATCACCAAACTTAAACAACAACATGCCAACGAAATAACTTCTCTGAAGGAAGAAATGAAGGAAGTGATGAGAGAAGAAATGCGATATTTTTTTAGACAAACGGTGAAAAACAACCCTGGACTGGATTTTCATGACATACAAGGGTGTGTTGGATCTAATATTCCTTCACCGGTTGATGCAAGTAGTGCACGAGCTATGAGAGGCAATAATCTACCACATTCTTCTGGCTCAACTCATTCCCCCAGTCTTGAAAATGTATTTATATTTCACAAAATAGTATAATGGTCGGGGTAAATTTGATCGGATAGTATAACGAAGATAAAATATAGACAATATTTGAAAGTAGAGGGGTATATTCAGTTCTTTTCCCTTGTTACTACTTGATCCAAATACTCGATTATTGCGAAACACCTGTAATTTTATGCAACTTAATGTTGCTCGCAGTCCTACTTTTCTCTCTGTTTAGATGCTTGTGATGAGATGTGTAAACATACCTCAGGGAAAATGGAAAGGAACTACGGGAAAAGGAGAATGCTTTTGATCTCACTTGTTATTAATTTGCTGATTTAGAAATGATTTTGAGAAATTGAATAGATAGGGTGACACATTTATGGATTGTGCCTCTGGTTGTTTTGGCATTGGCTAAGAATCCAGTGGTGAAGAAGTACAATTTAACATCGTTGAAGCATATTGGGTTTGGTGCTACACTTTTGAGGAAGGAGTTAATGGAGGAATTCGCCGAGAGCTTTCCTTAGGTGTTGTTGCACAGAGATATTGTATGACAGAAACTTTTGACATTGTCTCATTGGAAAATCAATATGCAGGGCCCAAACACAGGATCATCGGGGGTCTGTATATCTTTTTTGTATTTCACATTGTTATGCTATAGTAGTGAAATAAAATCTCATTAGTTCTTAGTAAGATATATTGTTTCTTTCTAATTTTTAATTTTATTTTGAATGTGTAGGAAAATACCGGTGATGCAATTGGAAATGGTGGTCACAAATCAATTTGATTTATTAAAGTGAATGGTGAAGACCTTTTGAATAATTGTGTTATTTTTTTTATATTGATACTATAAATATGAATACATTTGGTTTTGTCGAGGTCTTTGCTAGTGAACTTCTTGAACCAACAATGATTTATTACTATAGATAGTACACAAAGTATGTTTCTTTGTTGAAGTTTATTTCAAGTATATGCATTTAAATTATTTTTATTCTGTTACTTATTATCTAATTTAATGCTTGAGATCATAATACACACACACACACACACACATATATTATTGGAAATAAATGTGGACAGAATTTACAAAATTGTCACGCTTAAAAATTGTGACCATATGGATTGTCAATCTGGTGTTGTTAATGATAAATGTTGCTCTAAAAGCCACACTTTGAAAGCGTAGTCTAATACGTGACAAAGATCACGCTTCAAATGTGTAACCTTATGTCATAAAAGTGTGGCTATATGATAAAATATAAGCGTGGCCTATGTACCAATCGGCCACACTTTTAAAGCGTGACTTCCAAGGTAACACCTACAAAACGTGGCTAATAGTCAAAGGTTACGGTACTTTAGGCCACCCTCAAAAAGCGTTGCATAAAGCCGTAAAGTGTTGCCTTTGATCAAATGCTACACTTCTTAGGCCACACTTCTCAGGGGAGGTTCTATAATAGTTATCAAATTATTTGAATATTCATTTAACTAATTAAATACTGTAAATTAATGGCTAAGGTAAAAAAGTATGGTTCGCCCAAAATATGGTATTAACTGGATGTCAGTCACGTCTAGGGATAGTTTTGGACGTGACAATTTCACATCAGTGTGGTCCAAGTCGGAAGACGTGGCAAAATACTGTCCAAGAGCATCCACTTATGTCTTTCTTCCACAAGATACAGTGTGAGCCTGTATAACAATAATTAGTTCCATTTTCGTTGTTGGGTCCACGTAGCGCATTGGTCCGTGCCTTAAATTCTCACCCATATTTATTAATTTCTTTCTGAATGGCACTTCCTAGCTTTTGGAATGTGTACCTGTTATTTGACATTTGATTTAGCTTTATAATGAGTAGAGCTTTGAGTATATTTTTATGGTAACCAGATTAATAACAAAGTAATAGAAAGTACCAAATTATGCACTAAATTTTACTTTAGGTGACTAGCATGCCTACTCTTTTCAGCCAAATTTTTTAAAAGCGAAGCTTATGACACGTACATGCAGGTAGCAGTAAAAACAGGAGTAGTAGGAAATGCTGTTGACTTTCGTATTCTATTTATACCTGTGAGCACGTGATTTTTGCCTCGCATGATTTACTCCTACATGATTCTTAAAATTAGGATTTTTTCTTTTAATTATTTAATTTTTAGGATTTAATTGCATAATTTCATGTTTATTTGCATTTCTGTGTGCACTTTTAATTTAAATCAGGAAAAAATACCAAAAAAAAAAAAAAA
>MU727325.1:3488-17176 GCA_026770625.1 Nicotiana glauca
GTGTTTCAGTGTCATTGTTACCACTAGTCAGTCATTGTTACCTGACTGGTCAGTCATTGTTACCTGAGCGAAACACGTATGACAGTGTCATTGTTACCATTATCCATTTCAAAGGTTACCCCGCGCTCACTGTGGGTGTGCAGACTCCGGAGGGGCTCCTACAGCCCAAGCGCACTATCTTGGTCAGTCATTGTTACCTGACCAATTTATATCACACAGTGCCATTGTTAACACCGTTCCAAGTATAACATACAGTGTCATTGTTACCACTGTTTCAAGTCACTTTATAATTAGTCCAGAAAATAATATAGTAAGCCCCTTGGGCATTTACAAAAATAAAAGTTTCCAGCCCGAAATATATTTAAAAATGTCATTTAAGTTTTCAACACTTAAAATTATGGCTGAGTTTGCAAAACAACATTTAAACCTTGGACTGAACTTAAATGATATGCAATATCATGCTATGTAGCAATATCAATCATCGAAGGATTTTACAAGTCGGCACAAGGCCCCAAACATGACAATCAGCACAAATTATGATGATAATATATAATTTCAGTCAAATACGCAGTAAAATCAACAACCGGGACGGACCAAGTCACCATCCCAAATGGTTCTCTACCCACGCTCATATCCGGCGTGCAAGTCACCTCAGTACAGCACTATGATGTGCAAATCTGGGGTTTCAAACCCTCAGGATATCATTCACAAGTATTACTCACCTCTAGCCGGCCGATAATCTAGCTCACCAAGCCTTTCCCTCTCGAATCAACCTCCTCGCACTTCGAATCTAGTCAAAACCACAACGAATACATCACAACAGGCTAATGGAACATAACCCAATTGAAAGAACTCGAAAAACACTCAAAAATACGAAGTTGGCAAAACCCGAGCCCTGGGCCCACTTCTCGAAAAATTATGAAATTTATATTTTCAGAAATCCTCGTCTCGCCACGAGTCCGTACATATAAAATTTATCAAAATCGGAGTTCAAATGCTCCTTCAAATTCTAATTTTTCATTCCCAAAAGCCAAGCCCTAACTTCTTCAATTTTTACCCAATTTTCAGAGAATTAATGGATGATTCTTCAATTAAATGATGTATCTAGGTCACAAGACTTACCTCCAATCACTTCCCATCGAAATTCCCTTCAAAATCTACCAACAAGCTCTCAAGGTGGTGTAAAAATGGAGGAAAAATGAGATAGGTCGCGGATGAAATATCCTTAAAAATCCTTCTGTCGCCCAGTGATTTACTCTATGCGATCACATCACTACTATTGCGATTGCATAGCACAAAAATCCAACCTCCAAAATTACCCTTATGCGATCGCATCACCACACTTGCGATCGCATAGAACTAGCTCCTCACCCTATGCGTTCGCACTCAGGACCCCGCGTTCGCATAGCACAATGCACCATAAGGACCCCAGGTCCAATTAACACTGTGCGATCGCAACCTCCTCTATGCGATCGCACTGCTCAACCAAACAGCCCCTCAAAGACACTCTATGCGATCGCAATGCCCCTATGCGATTGCATAGAACAAAAATTCTGCAACAGCCGACTGCAATTTCTGCAACTTCCTAAGTCCAAAAACCTTCCGTTTAACTATCCGAAATTACCCCGAGACCCCCGGGACCTCAACCAAAAGCACAGACATGACCTATTACCTCATTCAAACTTGCTCGAATTATAAAAACACTATCATTAACATCAAAATCCGCTAAATTACTCAAATCAAAGTCTAAGTTCTTTAAAAACTTCCGAAACACACATTCGATCAAAAACCCGACCAAACGATGTCCGAATGACCTGAAAATTTGTAAACATATCCAAAATCACCTAACGAAGCTACTGCAACTCTCGGAATTCTATTCCGACCCTCTGATCAAAATCTCACCTATCAACCGGAATTGCCAAAATTCAAACTTCGCCAATTCAAGCCTAATTCTACACCGGACCTCCAAATTCAATTCCGATCACTCTCCTATGTCACAAATCATCCCTCGAAGCTAACCGAACCAACGGAACTCACACCCGAGCCCTCTAACTACACAGTCAACATCCGGTTGACTTTGCCACAACAAGCTTCCTTCTAAGAAGCTAAGTGCCTCATTTCCGGCTAAAACCAATCCAACTCTATCCGATCAACTCAAACACTGATATTAAATCATAGAAGGACATAATATGGGAAAAACGTGACGGTAACTCACATGACGATATGCCGGGTCGTCACATGACCCTTTGGATCGTCACATTGGTCAAGCACGAAAGTTGTGTGTAATCCATAGAGGTTTGGTGCGTAAAAATATTTTCGTGTTCAATAGATGTATAACAGGAAATTTGGCGACAAGTTTCAGATGGTATTTTATGTATTTCACCTTTTGTTATTTTCTTCTGTCCTTTTTCATAATGTCACTTTTTTCTGCTCTAGCGACATATATTTACAGCCTTTAAATCCTCATGGCAAGTACCAAAATAAATAAAGCAGCCTAGATTTGATCCTCTGGAATCGAAACCATCGTAAGTTTCTACATTTTCCACCAAAACACGTACAGAGACCTCCTCGAAGTTTCTCGAATAAACTAAATTGCACCGCCCCATTCCCGTCTTTACTTCTCTTCTCCCTTTTATATCTTTCTCTGCCATTATTTCTCCACGAACAGATTTAAATCTCGGCGCTCGAAGCTTTGTTGTTTCGAGATATTATCACCCAGTTTTCGTTCAGACATTTACACAAACACCTTGCAAATGGAAGAAGACGGTGCCGTTACAGTGTACAGTGGCAGCGCCATTACCGACACCAAGAAGAATCCGTTCTCAATCAAAGTTGGGCTTGCCCAAATGCTCCGCGGAGGAGCCATTGCAGAGGTCACCACCGTCGACCAAGCGAAGATCGCCGAATCCGCCGGCGCCTGCTGCCTGGTAGTATCAGAACCTAAAGGACCCGGAATCTCGCGCATGGCCGATCCATCTGTAATCAAAGAGATCAAACAGGCTGTCTCAATTCCCGTAATGGCAAAAGCCCGAGTCGGGCATTTTGTCGAAGCCCAGATCCTTGAAGCTATTGGAGCAGACTATGTAGACGAGAACGAGGTTTTAGCCCTAGCTGACGAAGATCATTTCATCAACAAACACAATTTCCGTGCCCCATTCGTCTGTGGATGTCGCGATCTCGGAGAAGCCTTAAGAAGAGTCCGTGAAGGTGCTGCTATGATAAGGACCCAAGGGGATCTATTAGGTACAGGTAATATTGTGGACACAGTTCGCAATGTGAGGAAAGTGATGGGAGATATTAGAGTTCTATCAAACATGGACGACGACGAGGTTTTCACTTTTTCAAAAAAGATCTCCGCGCCTTATGATATTGTGGCACAAACGAAGCAGATGGGTAGACTTCCGGTGGTACATTTTGCAGCTGGTGGTATTGTGACCCCAGCGGATGCAGCGCTCATGATGCAGCTGGGTTGTGATGGCGTGTTTTTAGGACCGGATATATTTAACTGCTCGGATCCTTATAAGAAAGTTAGGGCGATTGTGCAGGCTGTTAGGAACTATAATGATCCTCATATTTTGGCTGCAGCGAGCAGTGGTTTGGAGGAAGCAATGGGTGGTTTGAATCTGAATGAGAATAGGGTCGAGCGATTTGTTAATGCAGAAGAGACTTATTGATCAGACCATAGGTTAGCTTGTTTAATTTGTCTGTTGTTTCATCATAGTATTATGTATTTTGCAGTTCTGTATTTGTGAGCAGTGTTATGTTTCTTGGTTTACTTTTGCAATAACATGATGATGAGTTAAGCATAGCGTGTCTTGCGCTTATTTACATACTTGTGATACCAAATGAAAATGGCAACATTGATAATAGTTGACTTGAAATGAAAAATGACTACTATATTGTGGAGGCATGTTCATTAATTTGGTTTTGGTTGTTGTTTACATGTTTATAGTCTGTAACATTGAATATAGAAACAACGTATGACCGAATCCAATCCAGTCAGATTCTTTCATTTTTAGGCATTGGGCAAAATAATTGCTATTATAGTGAATGATCAGCGTTTCAGAGCTCTAAGTTGTGCCAAGCAAAAGAGTTGATGCACTTTAAAGAGCAGTTCTTTAATCTTGTTTCATGTTGCATTTTCTGATTGAGAGTTGATATGATTATTGTTATTGTTGTTGAAAAGGCACCTTAGAGCAGTTTCATAGGCAGTGAATATAGCCCCATACACTAGGAGTGCTCTGCCAACTGTAGTTACCAAACCTCACCCTAGCATATTGTGTCCCACTTCTTTAACACTTTGCTTGAAGCAATCAACAATACCACTGTATTTGCATGTGATTGAGCTTGGAGTCTGGTCTTAACAACATCTAGGGGATAGCAGCTTATCTAGCTAATAGCTCCTGCACGACCACCTGCTATGAGCGTTGTTTGAAAACTCTCTTGGCCGTTCTTGAGACAGCCAGGGTGAATTGCTCCTTAGTATACTCGTAGATCCAAAAATACAAACCATGAGAGTGTGAATCTCTTAGTACATTAATGGTGAATCCCCGGTAGATTCCCCTCCAACCTTCCTGTTTGATTCTTCTTCTTGTGACATCTGTTGGACCCTTGAGACTAGTTGTTTGATTGTTCTGCTGATGGGTTTTGCTTTGCAATTTTTCACCAATTCCACAGGGCTGATAATTAGGCTCTGTATTGCTCCTGCTCCAGTGGCCCCCAAAGCCACTCCTTTCTATGAGGGGTGGGTCGCTGGCTGGGATATTTCTGTCAAAAGTCCACGATAGAATCGCATAGCTCTGAAATACCATGGCATTCTGCAGTACGGAGGAAACTAATTTGCCAAAAATAAAATAAAATCTATTCTTGTAGAATGGAGGGACATGGGGTTGGGGCTTGGGGTTATTGAATGAGGGGGCATGCTTGGAGTGGGAGGTGTCGAAAGGTACACGAGGCAAGACAGCGAGTTCCAGACTATGTACCAATTGAGCTGGTTCTTGGCACTATGGCTGCAGTTCAAAACAGCGAGTTCCAGACTATGTACCAATTGAGCTAGTTCTTGGCACTATGGCTGCAGTTCAAAACTAGTGTGCGAAGAGATATCAGAATCTATACGCATATGCTATTTGTGATTCTTGTATTTTCTTAATTTTTTTAGACCGTTCCCATTCTGGTGGTTATTCTTGTCAGGCAGCTTGGGAATCTCAAAACAAGTGGACATGTATCTAGTAATTTGCATAGGTTTTGTGCATGTATAGGAATAACCTTCTGAAGTACGAATTAGTATGTCCATATAGGAAAATTTTATTTTGTGTCTCATACAACTGACACTAGTTGTATAGGCAACCTTTTTGTCTCACATTTTTGTGGACCCATAAGGGTAAGATTGGGGTCCACAAATTTGTGAGATAAAAAGGAGCTTCATACAACTAGTGTCAGTTGTATGAGATACAAAATAAAACTTCTCGTCCATATAACATTTTGAGATGGCTCAGTAAAGTTATAGAAATGACTCAGTATATTCACTTTTGTTTGTTTTATACGAATAAATCCACTCATATTTTGCCCATCAAAATAACTCCATTATAAGAAGCATTAGAAAATGACATAAAAGGTCCCTTAAGTTTGAGAGTATGTTTAAAAGTTGTCCTATACTTTTGTGCATATTAAATAACTAATAACATTTGGAATTAGAGGTTATATGAAATGCATCTTTCATTCTCCATTTTTTTAATATAAAAATAAAATATTTTTATGAATTTTTTTCACTTTTAAATGTGTCTTGAGTCACCACGAAAGGATGCTGAATCAGACAGCAAAATAGGTGCAAGACAAACGATTATAAGACACGAACTGGTAGTCACTTGCTAGGAAGTAGATGACCGGACATTTGCGGAAACGATTATGGAAATACTCAAAATTGACGTATCAAGAGATGTCTTTTACTAGGATATGCAAATTATTTATGGTACAATTTCCGTGCAGGCAAAATCAATGCAGGCTGCAGTCAAGTCTCTCTTACATTGTTAATTGACATTTAGCTGAATTCATGAATTCAACCTCATAGCTCATCGCGTTTCACATGTTAACTGAAAATCATTATCCGTATTCTGTAACAAAATTCGTGTAAAAGTAGTATCAAAAGGAGGAAGAGAATGACCTGAAAGGCGACCAAGGTTAGCGGAGCAGCCATGCCCCTGTAGAGAGACAGGGGACCTTCCGTGGCAACAACATGGCGGAAAACGCTGAAAGCGGAACCACTCTTAGAATTCTGCTCTCGACCTCTGATGCTGTCGAGTGGATAGCCAGAAATGACACCAGCTATTCCTCCAAATCCACCTGCCACAAATTCTTTGCCCCAACTGCTTGCTAGAAACTCTGGCCAAAAATCCATGCCCCAATGAGAAATCCTTTATCTTCTACTTCAACTCTCTTCCTTATTACCTTTTCTTATATCATACCTTAATAATGCAATTTTGTTGGGAGCGGACTAATGTAAGAAACAGCCAATCATGTGCCCATACATTGCTTTCTAGTGATCCCACAGGTGCTGGGTTACGACGCTAGCCTTCATTTGAGGTGAGTTGATCATTGACACAAAATACAGCTTTGAAATTCCAGATCAGGAGTTGAATCCAGAAACTACGTCTCATCTTTGAATCACGATTTTAATAGTTTATGTTTTCTAACTTCTGTTGCAACTAAATTTGGGAGAGTAAAAACAAAGTAGAAATCCATTTGATTGTTTAGTTGTAATTACTGCCTAAGATTCTTGAATCCCCATTTGCACTCAATGTTGATGATATAAAATGAGTTAAGTTGCTGACGGCGTAAAACTGGTTCAGAGAGACAGTACAATCTTAACACACTAACAAGCTTGCTCCCTTTTTTAAAAACTCATACTTAATATAGACACTTACCTGCAATTAAAATTTAGGCCGAGTAATATTAGCTAATCCTCTGGAAGGAGGATAATGAGGAGGATGAAATGAAAGAGGTATAGGAGGAATATCTTGATAAGGTAAAATCAAGATGATGGATACAAGCAATAGTCTTTATTTTGCTTAATTAGGAGATGGCTTATCACCTTTTGTTGGGCTAGCTATCTGGGGCAAGTGCACAAATAGCCGATTTCAAGACCCATAGCCGAAGTTCATAAATTTTTGCAAGTTTAACTTGTCAAAGCGTAACTACATATCTGAAGTTGTAGAAAGGCATTCATTTACTAACTCGGCAAAGGATTAAAAACAAGTTCATGAAATCATTTGAAGTGCATGTTTTCGAGCAATCCAAGCTTTTCTGTATGAAATAACATGTTCAAACTTCTATCTCACAAGATCAATAACACTTCTCACTGCACTATTAGGTTTTTCCTTCAAACAACTCACAAATAAAGATGCAATCAGATCAGTATCCAGGTTGTAATGATCAGAAGTCGCTTCATTTTGGCAACTAGTAGCTTCTGAAGAAGTAACAGAACTGATGAGACTCTTTTCATGTTGCTTGTCACTGACTGTACATGGTTGAGATTAAATACAGGTGGGTATCAAACACCATGTTGTATCTCCAGATTCCTACTCTAGATGTACAATTGTGTCTTTAGATATACACAGGAAGGTTAATAGTTGGCTTCTAGAATATTTGTGGAACTCATACAAGGACTCCTACGTGAACTATATTCCTCAGTAAACTGGGCAATGAGCCTTGACGTGACAGCTGCTTTATCATCTGCATCAGTAGTATCTCTAACAGCTTCAACTGCAACTTGTCATTGGCATGTGATATCTGAGATTGAACTTCAAGGCATATATGCTTGTACTTCAGGCGTTTGTGGCTTGAAATGACTGTGACTATCACGTTGTGCAGGCGAGTTCATTCATTTGGTTTTAGTTGTTGTTTACATTTGTATTGCTGTGTGTAGTGAAAGATCATTGTATCACAGCCCTACTTAGGGTCCTGTGTTTTCTAGTGAAGTAACGGCAACCAAAGATTTGATAAAAAGGCAATACTGTTTTATAATGCATTTTCAGATTTAAACATTTGCATGATTATTGTTATTGTTGTTAAAAAGGCACCTCAGTGCAGTTTCATAGGCAGTAAAAATAGCCCCATTTACTAAAAATGCTCTGCCAACTGTAGTTCCCACACCTCGCCAGAGCACACCGTGCCCCTCTTCTCTCACACTTCGTCTGAAGCAATCAATAATACCGTCGTATTTTGCAGATTTAGACTGTGATTGAGCCTGGAGTCTGGTCTTAACAACATCTAATGGATAGCAGCTTATCCAGCTAACAGCTCCTGCTAGACCACCAGCTATGAGCATTGTTTGAAAGCTCTCTTGACCGTTCTTGCGACAGCCAGGGTGCAGTTGCTCTTTAGTATACTCGTACACCCAGAAATACAGACCGTGGGAGTGTGCATCTCTGAGGACAGTAATTGTTAACCCGCGGTATATCCCCCTCCAACCTTCCTGTCTGAATATTCTTCTTGTGACATCTACTGGACCCTTGAGACTAATTGTTTGATTGTTGTATTTATGGTTTTTGCTTTGCAATTGTAGTTGGATTTTAACCAATTCCACAGGGCTGATAATTAGGCTTTGTATTGCTCCGGCCACAGTGCCACCCAAACCAACTCCTTTGTACGAGGGTGGGTCGTTGGCTGGAGTATCTCTGTCGAATGCCCGTGATAGCATTGCATAGATCTGAAATACCATGGCATTCTGCAATAGGGAGGAGAGCAATTTTTTCATATTGTAAGAATAAAGCCATATTCAAATTCAATAAGCGCGTTGCTTTAAGCTCTCGTTGTGCGTGGGTCCGAGAAAGGGCTTGACCACAAGGGTCTTTTGCACGCAGTCTTACTCTGCATTTATGCTAGAGGCTGTTTCCATGGCTCAAACCCGTAACCTCCTGATCACATGACAACAACTTTACCAGTTACGTCGAGACTCCCCTTCAGGCACAAACATACAATAAAAATAATATCTGTATTGACAACCATATCATTTAAGAATCCTATCTTCAAGTGTGGCGAAATTCGCATAAAAAGAGTATCGAAAGGAGGAAGATCTATGACCTGAAATGTGACGGAGGCTAGAGGAGCTGCCATTCCCCTGTATAGAGACAGGGGACCTTCCGTCGCGACAACATTGCGAAAAACACTAAAAGCAGAACCGCTCTTAGAATTCTGCTGTCGAACTCGAATGCTGTCAAGTGGATAACCAGAAATGACACCAGCTATTCCTCCAAATCCACCAGCCACAAATTCTTTACCCCAACTGCTTGCTAGAAACTCTGGCCAGAAATCCATTACCCCTTCATTCCCCAATGGAGATTCCTTATTACCTTTCTGTTATATATATCTATTCAATTCCTACCTTAACATCAATACATGTAGATGTTAAAAAAATGACTTGCTTAAATATTTCGGCGATAAAAATTGACCTGCTTAGGTATCTCTGCTATAAAAAATGACCAACTCCAGCACTGCACCTTTTGTTTGGTAGTTAAGGAAAGGAGGAAGTGTGCACGACCTTCAATCTTGTTTTATCTTTTATTTTCCAACAATGCTATTCTGTTGGTTTTGGTTGGGAGAGGCCTACAATAAGAAACGGCCAACCACCTCTTTCCTGTGAAGCCCACCATATGCCACGTGGACCAATAAAAGGTTAGCAGTTAGTAATATTCTACTGGGTTGCTTATATCAGCCCGTTTTTCGATCACCCTGGCCCTAAACCATTGTGTCCAAAAGCAGCATTTGTATGCACCAGCGTAGGCACGACTTTCACCCAAAAGCAGCATTTGTATATATTGAATATTTAATATATACAGTCAAACGTCACTATTGTATTGGTCGAAATCTGACCGTTACATTCGATCCAACCGACATCCCGTCCAAGCGGCGAGGTAGGCGAAAGACAACATGGTTTATTCTAATCTCATACTCACAATACCCGTCAAATCAAAAAACAACGTTCAGGGAACGACAAAGGCGGACTTAGTATGAAAGAGCATCATACCAAGTACGTAGCAAAGATTCCACAACTATATATATGTGGAAAAATCTTCCGAAAAGGGGAGGGTGGGGGGTCTCTCTCTCTCCTCCTCTGTAACCTTCATAGTTGAAGGAAGAACAAAGCAATCTCCAAGAGAATATGTAAAATGGTCTCTTCCACTGATTTATGGGAGACAAAATGAAAAGTATCAATAAGATTGATTATCTATCTCATCTTATGCATTATTTTCCGATTAGTTTATAGATCTTGGAGTTTATTACGTTTAACTAAGATTTACCCCTTCATTGTTTCTATTGATTTAATCGAAAAGGTTTAAATATCTTTTTGGTCAAACAATTTGGCACCGTCAGTGGGGATCTCTTAGTGAAATTTCCAAGTCTCTTTCAGATTAAAAATCGCAAATACGATTACCCACCGAAAAGAGCGCTAAGGCAAAGCCCAACCCACGCAGGGCAAAAGCACAACATAGAAGGGGAAAGAGAGCTGAATACAGTCACCGAATTTAGAAACCATCGCCCCATCAACCATTGAAATGCCAGGCAAAACAAGCAACGTTATAAATCCACCCTCATTCATTGACTCATCGGATCGGGGTAAGGAAAATATCATTTTGACTCACCTTATGCTCTTTGCTCAAACAGGAACACAAGCGCTGCGTAGGCGAGCGAGCAAAGAAACATCTCAACCGTAGAATGGGAAACTAATACAAAACAACCAAAATATCGCCCACCAATGACATCTCCAAACCCAAAAGCGAAAAGATTAGACAAAGAAACTCTAATGTATGCACGAAACGAACATGAGAAAAACAACAACGTTTCATACTCTCCGACATTACACTCGCCGATGCAAACAAAATCAAGCGAACTGGGATTTTCCCAGGAAGCGCAGAGGTCGAGCAGAACTGGGACTCCCCCAGAGGATACCCGATTCTCCAAGAAAACTAGGACTGACGACGGGTTAATATTTTGACAAGTTCGAGATAACACCCTAAAGGCCAAGGGCCTTCGCCAAAGAGATGTGTTCGACCTCGATCTAACGACGACGGGTTAATATTTCGACGAAAGTTCTAAATAACGCCCTTAAGGCCAAAGGCCTTCTTTGCCAAAAAGAGATGTGTTCGACCTGGATCGAACGATGACAGGTTAATATTTCGATAGAAGTTTGAAATACCATTAAGGCCAAGGGCCTTCGCCAAAGAGAAGAGTTCGACCTATTGAACGATGACGAGTTAATATTTCGACGAAAGTTCAAAATAACACCCTTAAGGCCAAGGGCCTTCGCCAAAAGAGATGTATTCTACCTCGATCGAATGATGACGGGTTAATATTTCGATGAAAGTTTAAAATAACACCCTTAAGGCCAAGGGCCTTTGCCAAAAGAGATGTATTCGACCTCGATCAAACGATGACAGGTTAATATTTCGACAGAAGTTCGAAATACCCTTAAGGCCAAGGGCCTTCGCCAAAAGAGATGTGTTCGACCTCGATCGAACAATGACAGGTTAATATTTCGACAGAAGTTTGAAACATAAAAGGCCAAGGGCCTTCGCCAAAGAGAAGAGTTCGACCTTGATCAAACGATGATGGATTAATATTTCGACAAAAGTTTGAAATACCCTTAAGGCCAAGGGCCTTCGCCAAAAGAGATGTGTTCGAACTCGATCGAACAATTGCGGGTTAATATTTTGATGAAAGTTCGAAATAACACCCTTAAGGCCAAGGGCCTTCGCCAAAAGAGATGTATTCGACCTCGATTGAATGACAACAGGTTAATATTTCGATAGAAGTTCAAAATACCCTTAAAGCCAAGGGCTTTAACCAAAGAGAAGAGTTTGACCTCGATCGAACGATGACGGGTTAATAATTCGACAAGTTCGAAATAACACCCTAAAGGCCAAGGGCCTTCGCCGAAGAGAAGAGTTCGACCTCGATCGAATGACGATGGGTTAATATTTCGACAGAAGTTCGAAATACCCTTAAGGCCAAGGCCTTCGCCAAAGAGAAGATTTCAACCTCGATCGAACGATGAAGGGTTAATATTTCGATGAAAGTTCGAAATAAAACCCATAAGGCCAAGGGCCTTCGCCAAAAGAGATCTGTTCGACCTCGATCGAACGAAGACAGGTTAATATTTTGACAATTTCGAAATAACGCCCTAAAGGCCAAGGGACATCATCAAAGAGAAGAGTTCGACCTCGATCGAACACGACAGGTTAATACTTCGACAGAAGTTCGACACAACACCCTTAAGGCCAAGGGCCTTCGCCAAAAGATATGTGCTCGATCGAACAACGACAATGTAACACTTTGACAAATGTTTGAAATCACACCCTTAAGGCCGAGAGCCATCGCCGAAAAAGAAAATTCAAAATATTCCTAAAGCCAAGGACCATCAAAAAAGAGAAAGGGAAAGAAAGACTGGGACTCACAACGGAATTATACTTCGATATAAGCCCGAAAGTAACATCCCTACGGCTAAGGTCATTTAAAAAAAGATTTCGATATCATTCGGACTATGATGGGATAGCATCTCGTCACACGTTTGAAAATACCGTCCCTCCAGCGAAAGCCGACATCAAGATCCCGTTCAATCCGAATGGAACTTGTCACGCCCCGAATCTGAGGAACATGACCGGTGCTCGACCGGGTAGCCCCAGTCAAGCGGACCTGGGTGCCTCTCTTACCCCACGTGTTACCCTACATTTTTCATTACTTATTAGCCAAGAGAAATAACCATTTAAAATCAAAATACCTTTTTATTACAAAACATATATATGGAACATGATTTTTAGCGTGGTTTACACTTTACATAGCCCAACGTGCAAGATACATATTACATAAGTTCATGACCCACATTTCCTGTCTACGGAGCTTCTAAACATGAAAAAGGATCATATCGTACTTGCCAGTAACAAGGCTCCGGCTATACCTTATACAAATACCAAAATAAGACTCCAGAATAAAGGCGGCATGTGCCACACAGGGCCCCAAAAGGAAAGGGGCTCACGAATTCAGCTGACGGGAAGGGATGAAGAGCTACGGTCGGTGGACTGGAGTACCTGCTATGGATCCACCTACAATAATAACACGAATGTAGCGCCCCCGGCAAAAGGGACGTCAGTACACTTGAATTGTACTGGTATGTATGAACAAACTTGCTCAAAGTAAACTCAAGCCATACACAAGTAGGTAACAGTAATAGAAACAACAATCAAATGCACAAGGAAAGGAACAATCAAGCCAAACAAGTTTTCAATCTCTCCTGTTTCCCCCTTTCACAATTCCAAGCCAATGATTTCACAATTTGCTTAAGTGTTTATTTCAATAGTTATTTCGATCACTTTCCACCCTTATTACCAAGTCAACCCTTATTACCTCGTCCACCCTTATCACCACAACCCGCACCTTATAACTTCGTGTTGTGGCGCGCAACCCGATCCCACCGTACAGTCACAATTCACCAATCAACACAACAACAATCATCAATTCACAAAGATCAACAATAACACATCTTAAGAAATAACATCGACAATTTACAAGTATTTACATAGCCATCAATACTATTTTCTGTCATATCCAACAGCTCACATGTGTTTTACATCACAACGACAATTGCCCACAATGAGCCATAGATGTGGTTATCATAGTTATTCCAGTTGCATCATTTA
>MU727325.1:17920-104482 GCA_026770625.1 Nicotiana glauca
ATGTGTAAAAATGAAGGGTTGGGGTATTTTATTGAAGAAGAGATCATGTTGAAAAGTTAGAAAATCTGGAGTCGAGTCGAGTCTGCGGCCGCACTCTACAATCGCAGAGTGGAAATGCGGTCCGCATAATGGACCGCAGAAGTGCTCCTAAAATCTGACTTCTCTACCTGGGTTTGCGAAAGAAATGCGGTCCGCATTTCTGTTCTGCAGTCGCATAATGCACCGCAGAATTGACCTTCACAAATCCTCGAGGAATTTATGCGACGATTATGTGGTCCGCATATTGATTATGCGATCGCATAATAGACCGCACTTTCAACTTCAATTTCGACTAGCTCACTGGTTAACTCTGCGGCAGAAATGCGGTCCGCATACCTGATCTGCGACTGCATTCTGGACCGCATAATGACAATTTTCTGGAAAATTTTGATTCTTGATTTTTTAAAGTGCAAAATCAGTAAAAAGGGTCCGAACCGCGGCGAGCTTGAATTCTACACATTCCTAACACATATTCGGAACTTGGCACTACGAGCTACTAGATTTTGAGCACGAAATTTTACGGGGCCTTACAACACTAAATTCCCGAAGAGTAGGGAACTCTTCATGCGGGAATCTACTTTGCACCAAAGTCATTAAAAGCAAAACAGAGAAAAAGTACATAGGGAATATAACAACAAAAAATTCCTCTTTATACAAAGTCATTGCGCAAACAATTGCATATTACATACGGCTTGAATCAACAGTCTAAAAAAAAGAGAAACAACGACAACAAACAAAAAAAAGACAGAAAACAGACAAAGACAGCACTTCTTTCACTCGGCGTCATCATCACCATCCTTATCAACACCATCTCTAGGAAGTCATCCCTCGTTATCCGCGCCCTCATCAACTTCCAGCATCGCGGAGTCATATCCACAATTAATATGACTCTCTCGCGCCTTCGCCCGTGCTCCTTCATATGCGGCCTCAGTAACATTTCCTGCCTCCTACAAACTCTTATATATATCCTACTGGGCTTCAGCATGAACCCAAAGCTCGTGCAAGTGGTGGGAACAACGGGGGAGGAAAACTCAATTTGAGCCAACAATTGCTCTTTTTCGGCCTCCAAAGCGGCGACCCGATCTCCCAAGGTCGATGCTTCCCGGTCGATCTCACCAATGCGTTCCTCAAGCCTCGCCTCCATTAGCGTGGTCGTTGCCCTCTCCGATTCCTGCTCGGATTGGAGGATGCAGATAGTGTTATCCAGGGCCACCACCCTTGCCGAAGCCGAAAATGAGGAACACTCGATGCTCTCCAACCCGACAACCTTTCTCTCAAACTTAGCCAATTTTCCCATCCACTCTGTGCTAATCGCCTCGACTTGGGTAAGATTCTGATCTATCTCAGACTGCATTGACCTCAGCTTTCCCTGAAGATATTCACACTCTGCGGCAACCCCTTTGCCTACCTTAAGCTCTTCGTCATTTGCATGGAGTTGCTCTTCGACCACACTACTTCTGCGAATGGCCTCCATAAATTGTTGGTACCTCTTCTCCAATTCCTCGCCAAGGTATCGAGAACTAGGATTTTCCTTCAGCAGCTCGTGCATCTCACGACACTTATTGCGATAGCGCCTATATTTCTCCAACGCTTTCAGGAAAATCTTAGTCTGAATGTCAGCCCCATGAGCGTTATCATTATCCAACATGTACGTCTGGAAAATGAAAAGTTGGGTCAAGATCGTATTGATCGGAGCCAACCCTACACCACTACAAAGTGGCCAGAGTGGTCGAAGCAGATTTTACCCAAGATGGTCGGCATTGAATCCACAGGAAGTTAGAATTTGTTGGGATTTGGTTTCCTATCTAAATTAGCAATACATATTGCCCTTAATTACACTTCCAATCATGTTTGTTGTTTGTTACTTATAATTTATACTATTGAGATGCTAAATTGAACTAAGAGTAAATACTTAAAAGGTTTTCTAAATGGATAACGAGGCACTAGGGAAGTCACTTTCTCTTAGGTGAATATTTGACGGATTTTAATGCTTAAGGCAAAGATGTTATGTTGGGGATTGTGATATAACTAATGCATGAAACTACTCACTCTATACCTCTCAGTAGCTTGAGTGACTTTGTCTTAATTGACTTTCTCAAGACCAATTGGGTGTCAAGATTTGTGCAAGCAATATAAGTTCAAGTCGGGTATTACTCTTTCTAGGTTTAACTCTTTAATTGGGGCTATCAATCTCTTAAATACACCCCAATTCCTTGTTGGACTAATTTTCCTAAACTCAAACCCTCTTTCTTAAGAAGAGCCCAAGTCAAAAAGACACAAATTAGTGTTTGCAACCACTAATTCAATATAGAAAACACAAATTATTCCAAATATCAACCACTCATAAACATCTAAGCATTAAAACACAAGACCCATCAAATACTCATAA
This sequence comes from Nicotiana glauca, assembly GCA_026770625.1. Taxonomy (NCBI): domain Eukaryota; kingdom Viridiplantae; phylum Streptophyta; class Magnoliopsida; order Solanales; family Solanaceae; genus Nicotiana; species Nicotiana glauca. Next base: position 20,349 of record MU727325.1, read on the forward strand.
TAGGGTTGAGCCACACCCCTAGCTAATGGGTCTAATTACTCATAATAATAGAAGATAATATGTAATTAGATGAAGAATAACCCATAAAGTATGATTACAAACTAAGAATTGAAGATTCAGTGTTAAACAAGCTACAAATTACTCAAAATTGGCTAAAACTGCCATTCATGTGCTCTGCTAAGATAAAGATAACCTAAAAATCTGAAAAGTAGTATTTATATACAAGGCCAAATTTTTTGGACAAAAATACCCCTGTAGAGGTACCACGGATTGCGGAAAATGCTCCACGGCCGCGGTGAGGCCTTTTAGCTTGACTTTCGGAGTCTCTAAATCTGGCCACCGCGGACCGCATAAAATGTACTACGGCCACTGTGGCTTCACTGCGGTCCAAACAAAATGGTTTGCGGCTGCAGTGACTTCCAATTTTATACAATCCTAGCTCTCTGAATCTTTGCTCCGCGGACTACATAAAATGGATTACAGCCGCTGTGAGGCTACTGCGGTCCGCACAAAATGGACTACGGTCGCAATGCTTGAGCTTCCAAAATTTGCACCTTTCTGAATCTCATCCTCGCGGACCACACTAAATGTATTGTGGTCGTAGTGGGTCTGTTGTAGCTGTGCTTTGACTTGTTCTGGGTACTTGTGCATGTTTCACTTCTTTTTGAGCCGGTTTTGACCTCTTGTCACTTTCTTGACCAAACCCTGCAAACAAGTACAACAAGTAAGCCTTTGGGACTATTTGTATACATTTTTAATTAAAACTCAAGTTAAAAGAAGTATAAAATTAACTAGAATCCCTAGTTATCAACTCCCCCAAACTTAAGCTTTTGCTTGTCCTCAAGCAAACAAAATAAGTCCCACCTCCTAACCAATAAAGCCAAGAAAATTCAGCTGACCTAAAGTGACCTCATCTAGCATCAATTGGGACTAACAATTGCCCTCAATTCAAATGAATCATTAACAACATTCAACTTTTTAAATATCATGGTTTTAGTGCGACACAGAAGCATCAAGAATTGACTCAACTCATCAAGGAAACTCTTTCTACCACTTTGGTCATTGCGGAACCCAAACTCATACTCCTTATTATCCCTTGAGCATAACCTCACTTTTAGATAGTAGCACTCAAAATGAGAATTGTGGAAACACACTCATCTCTCTCAAAGAAAGGTCACAAGTTCGGCTCTAAATACCATAGGCTTGCCTTTTATGTGAGTCACCACTAATGTAAGCTTCATTCAAGTCATATAGGGCTTTTGTGGAGATAAATTGAAGGCTTTTGGTTTAGGGTAGGAAATATTTGGTCTAAGTAGGTTCCATCTTTCCTTAAGCACTTCATTTTGGCACACATTCTCTTGACTTTTTAAGTCATTTACTTCTTTCTTAGGGGGTAGAGAGACACACTGTCACTCTTTCTTGTTCATTTCAAACCTTTTTCTCCTTTATAACTTTTCATGACTTTCTTCACTTTACTTTTAATGAATCCCTTCTTTCTTCTACATTGTTCATTCTTTTTGACTTTTTGATTTTTCTTTTCTTTTTCTTTCTGCCTTTCATTTTCTTCGCTTTTATACCTTTTACCATTTTATTGCATTCCTCGTCTCTCCCCCCCAAACCTATGTTTTTGCTCTGTGCTAAGGAAAGATCGGGTTCCACGAGAGGGTCTTTTTAGAACGGGTAAAGGCTGGTATCATGGTCTTTGAAGGAAAAAGGGATATGGCTCAAAAAGGGTTGACTAGGGATATTATCATTGGTGGGCTATGGATGTTTTCAAGATAACATTCGGATCAAAGAGAGCCTATAATCACTTCTCAAGTCAAACTACACCTAGGATTTCGCCTAAACAAACATTTAGGGCAAGTTCTAGACTCAATGGCACGGGACTTGGACTTGCAATTCGAATTCTCACCACACAAGCTCTAGGATTGCTAAAGAGGCATAGTCGGGGGCCCACAACAACCTTAGCTAAGATTTGAGCAACACACATGATCCAGAAAAACCATGTGATGATTCTCGGCCAACACAAGAGTCTCAAGGTCACAACTTTCACTATGCTATACACACCAATTTATTTTTGACCGTAAGATCAAAGACAAATGTGTTGGGACCAAGTGAAGCTTTGCTTAAGGCACTATTATTGACTAACTACTATTTACACAAAAACAAAAAGAAAATATAATTAAACTCTTAAGAAGGTTGTCATGCCATCCATCATCGGGAAGAGCCACCTGGTTTACACAAATTCCACCTTTTGGAAAGAACTGTGACATTAAGAAAATCAAAGGCTTATTGAACATAAAACTCAAAATAAAAAACTATGAAAATGAATAAGAAGTTATGAAAGAAAAATTGCAAAAAGTAAAATGAATATATACAAGAGGGGATTTAGATAAATATACATAAGGGGAGAGTGAATATATACATCAGAAAGTAACTTTATATACATACCAAAGTCGCATAGTACGAAAAGTGAAATAAACTGGTAAAATTATGTACATACCAAAAGTAAAAATCAGAGCATAATTAAAGGAAAATAGTATCATCTTTACAACACTAGATCATCAAAATAGGGCTACCCCCTCAAAAAGCTAGCATTGTCCTTACTATTAACTAACCAAAAATAGCTCAAAATAAGATAGAGAGTAAAGAAAACTCCCTATTGGCCTTCCGTCTACATAGGATCATGAGCCTGGGTCCCTGGGTCTTCGGATTGCTCCGGAACCTGTGAATGGATCCCTGTAACCTGTGTCTGCACTGGGACTTGTACTGGAACCTGGGGCTGGCTAGAGGAACCTTCCTGAGGCTCCGCCAACTCGATCACTACATCATCAGTACGGGGAATCACCCTTCTCCTCTTTGGTGACCCCTCTACATCCTGCTCTTGATCAGGATAGACTGCTGGGATCGGATCATGCAATAGCAGCTCCAAGGGCAAGTGATCAGCATCCTTCATTTTCTCCACTTCTACCCTCAACTCCTTCATTGATTCCTTTGATGCCCGAGTCTTTCTCAACTTCTTAGTTTCCTTTGCCATCTCCTTCAATGCTTTCCCATGAGAATCTACAGCCGTCAATATCAATTGCTGGTTCTCCAGGAGCTTATTATGGTTGTCCAGAAGCTCCTTGAGAGTATCCTTCACAGATTGTGGAACATGTGGTTGAGAGGGTGCAGACTGGGCTGCCACTGAGGTAGAAAGCACAGACAGTTTAGAAGTGGCTACCTGCATCCAGTTGTTAATACTAGCAAGGGTCTGGCTCAAACAGTGGGCAGTCAATGGGTAGGCTAAAGATAAGGAGATATATGGGGCAGTGGTAGTAGAGGGTCCTGGGGCAGTATCTGGGATAGCTGAGGGAGGCTTATAAGGAGCTACTACTACTGGATCTTCAGATTGTCTAGTAGATGCAATGGATTTTCCTTTAGGATATTTTCCATTGGGGTTGTCATCACTTATCAGGTTGTACCAGGAAAAATGGAGATTTGGCTTTACCATCACATCAAACTACCTTTTCTCTACATCTTGGTCCTTGAAGTACATTGTCAGGAAATGTGGGAACGGATATGATCTATCACCTTCATTGACCACCCGTGTGATCACCCTAGACATCACATTCCCGATGTTGATTGGGTACCCGCCATGATAGAAGCCACCAAGATTGCCCAAGAGATAGGCAGAGAGTTCTCATGAGTAGTGGGATCCAACCTGCTGCATACAAAACTCTCCCACCCCTTTACTTCGAAGTTTAAAGTCCTCCTCAAAATTTGGACTCCTACTGTCAACCATGCTGGGATGGTACCTAAGAGTGCCAAGTATTCTTCCAACCACTACGGGTTGCCTCGTCCAATGCCACCTTTTCTAAATACAAGGATTCATCTTCCTCCAAAAAGCCAGGTAGTCATTGAGTGTCTTTCCATCGAACTTCACTGTCAAATTCCGCACCTTAGTCACTTTAGTGCCCTTTTTGATATGGGCAGTATTAGTGTAGAACTCCTTTCCTAAGTGCTCATTTTCATCCACAATGTTGCCTATGAAATAATCCCAGCCCGCTCTCTCTCTGAATTGCATATGCACATTAGGGTTGTGAGGCAGAAGGTCCTTCATAATGAATTTCCATTCAAGTATCAACTTCCTCTTGGGCCACTATTCTCTGAACTTGTGGTATGATAATTCACTAACAAACCTATCCCGCCAAGCCTCCGATTTCTTGGTTCTCTCCACCCCTCATACTTAGGGCTCACCCCCTCATTCTTCTTCTTCTATGGGATCCTTACCGGGTGTTGAAGTTGTAGGTGAGGTAGAAGAGGCACTGTCACCGCTCTCATATGAGCCCTCAAACGACTCAGAAAAAATCTGGATTGAAGCTTGTGTAGTGGGAGAAGCTGGAGGTGTGGGCACATATGTCAACCTAAGCCTCCCTGTCCAGTCAGGAATACACTTCGGCACTGACTCGGAGTTAGATGCCTCCTGGGAGGGCAAATACTAACTTCTCTCTGAAAGGGAAGAAGCTCTATCTGTAGCCTTGATTGCCTTTCTAGTTTCCTCGATTGCTTTTGCGGACTTGGGGGGTCAATTTAATTGTACTCGTCCCCTGCCCCGGGAGGACTCTTCTTTGCCTTTTTGTTTATCACCACCTCCTCTTGATTTAACCATTATTTGCAAGTGGAATTCAGTTAAAGCTTGTTCGTATCACAATATCATAAGCATTAGTGAAGAATATGCATGAAATCAACTTACTGTGGACCACATAAAATGTAGTGCGACCGTAAAGGAACTACCGCAAAACGCACAAAACGGTGTCATGATCCGCAATGATGTAGGGTTTAGATAACCCACTTTTCTAAATTAGGGTACCGCGGACTGCAATAAATGGTTTGCGACCGTGGTAGGGCACCGCGAACCACAAAAAATCAACCACGGCCGCGGTCCTCAAAATCACACCCTCTGAAGTTTCCCACCACTGACCGTAAAAAAATCATCACGACCGCGGTAAAGCACCGCAGATCGCAAGAAATCCACCGTGGACCACGGTAAGCAATTCACAGCAATACCAACCTAGGGTTTCATCATTTTTTTCATTTTTAGTCTAATTTCACTTATTATCAAGCCCCTAGGTATTTAATCATCATTATTCACTAATTAACCCTATTATAAATGGCATGATGTAACCCTACGATACAAATTTAAAGAAAAGGGAAGAAAAATAAGTGCAACTAACTAATTAAAAGAAAATAAAACAAAGTTAAAAACTAGTGAAGGATTAAAAGTACCGGTAATGAGATGCAGTAAAGATGAATGAAGATCAGTGATTGAATTTTCACAGTTAGGGCTTGATGAAAAGTGATTTTTTTCTATGTGGAAAGCAAAGGATCAAAAAGTGTGAATGAAGGCCTGAGGTCCTATTTATAGAAAAAAGACTTGGGACCCACATTACGTACCCACCGCGGTCGCATAAAATGCACCGCGGACCGCGGTGGTTTACCACATGAAGCATTTGGGGAGAACATCACTGCATACCGTGCAAAAAGCTTCGTCGCCTTGGTAGGTCACCGCAGACCGCTCAAAATACAATGCGGTCGCGCTGACAATCTTCAGAGAACCCCCATTTGGAACTATTCACCACTGTGGACCGCATTGAAATTTTGCCCCCGCACTAAGGCCATTGTGGCCGCGAAAAATGCACTGCGGCCGTAGTGCAAACTTCAGAGAGTGCACATTTTTCCAACTTGGTCTTGCGCTGCATCAAAACAACCCTATACATATCTCACAACCAGTTAGTCCAAAAATAAATCCTACACTAAAAAGACAATCAAAGAAAGACACATGGGTTGCCTCCCAAGAAGCACCTGATTTAATGCCGCGGCATGACGCAGGTTACCATCAAATCACTTTAGATGGATCATTTCCATCACATGGATGTCATCAATCTTGCCAAGATAGTGTTTGACTCTTTTCCCATTAACTCTGAAGATCTCACCATTTTTGTTTTTCAAGTCAAGTGCACCAAACGAAGTCACAAACACCACTTCAAAAGGTCCACGCCATTTTGACTTAAGCTTTCCCTAAAATAGATAACCGAGAATTGAACAAGAGAACCAAATCACCCACTTTGAACTCCTTGGCACGAGCATACTTTTCATGAAGGTACTTCATCTTGTACTTGTACAAGGACGAACTGGAGTAGGCATGGAATCGAAATTCATCAAGTTCATTAAGCTGCTCCACACGAAGATTTCTTGCCATATCCCATCCAAGATTAAGCTTCCTCAAAGCCCACATGGCCTTATGCTCTAACTCAATTGGTAGATGGCAAGCTTTCCCAAATACCAGCAGGTATGAAGACATACCAATATGAGTCTTGTAAGCAGTCTATAAGTCCATAGAGCATCATCCAATTTCTTTGACCAATTGGTCATATTTGAATTGACTGTCTTTTACAATATACCCTTGATTTCCCCGTTTAAGACTTCAACTTGGCCACTCGCCTGAGGATGATAAGGAGTAGAAACTTTATGATTGACAACAAACTTTGCAAGCAAAGTGTCAAAATCTCTATTACAAAAATGAGACCCCACATCACTTATGATTGCACGAGGAGTGCCAAACGTAGTAAAAATATTCTTCTTGAGAAACACAACAACACTCCAGGCCTCATTGTTGGGTAAAGCCACAGCCTCGACCCACTTTGAAACATAGTCAACCGCCACAAGTTTGTATGTGTTCCCACACGAGATAACAAACGGGCCCATAAAATCAATGCCCCACACATCAAAAATATCAACTTCAAGAATAGTATTGAGAGACATCTCATCTTTCTTTGAAATTTTACCCGCTCTTTGACATTCGTCGCACCTTTTCACAAGTTCACTTGCATCTTTGTACAAAGTTGACCAGTAAAACCCACAACTAAGAACCTTCAAAGTTGTCCTCATCCCGCCATGATGAACACCATAAGGTGAGGAATGATAAGCCTTTAAGATACTCAATTGCTCCTCCTCTGGGACACACCTTCGAATCATACCATCAGTGCATATCTTGAACAAGTACGGATCATCCCAATAGAAATCCAAACTATCCTGTTTGAGCTTCTTCCTTTGGTTAGAAGAGAGCTCACATGGGATTATACCATTCATAAGGAAATTAGCAACGTCCGCAAACCATGGCATATCATTCACTGAAAGGGGGTTGCTCATCAGGAAATGAGTCATTGATCTTTAGGCCATCACGAGGCTTCCCCTCCTCCTCCAAGCGAGACAAGTGGTCCGCCATTTGGTTTTCACAACCCTTCTGGTCCACAATCTCCAAATCAAACTCTTGAAGTAACAATACCTATCACATCAGCCTAGCTTTGGAATCTTTCTTTGTCATCAAGTACCGGAGTGCGGCATGATCAGTATGAATTATGACTTGGCGCCCATGAGATACGGCCAAATTTTTTTCATTGCAAACAGAATAGCTAAAAGCTCTTTTTCAGACACCGTGTAGTTCACTTGAGCATCATTCATTGTTTTGCTTGCGTAGTACACCAGATGAAATATTTTATTCACTCTTTGAACCAAAATTGCCCAACCGCAATATCACTCGCGTCACACATGAGCTCAAAAGGTAAGCTCCAATTGGGTGCGGTAATAATAGGGGTGGTTGTCAAATTGTTCTTGAGAAGTTCGAAATCTTGCATACAACCCTCATCGAACACGAACTTGGCATCCTTATCCAAAAGCTTGCACAAAGGATTCACTTCCTTTGAAAAATCTTTGATAAACCTTCGGTAGAACCCCGCATGCCCAAGAAAAATCCTAACCTCCTTGACATAAGTAGGGGGAGGGAGACTTAAAATCACCTAAATTTTAGCTTTGTCCTCCTCTATACCATGATTTGAAATTTTATGGCCAAGGACTATGCCCTTCTCAACCATGAAGTGACATTTTTCCCAGTTGAGCACAAGATTGGTTTCTTCACACCAGGCCAACACCCTATCAAGATTCTTCAAGCATTCATCAAACGAGTCTCCCACAACACTGAAGTCGTCCATGAACACCTCCAAAATATCTTCCACCATGTCGGTGAATATGGCCATTATACACCGCTGAAATGTAGTTAGTGCATTACACAACCCAAATAGCCTCCTAGAAAAGGCAAAGGTACCATATGGGCAAGTGAATGTGGTCTTCTCCTGATCTTTCGGAGCAATCAATATTTGGTTGTACCCAGAATACCCATCCAAGAAATAGTAGAAGGCACTCCCAACAAGTCTGTCTAGCATCTGATCAAGAAAAGACAATAGAAAGTGATCCTTACGGGTCACCTTGTTCAATTTGCGGTAATCCATGCACACCCTCCATCCAGTGGCTGTCCTTGAGGGAATTAGTTTATTTTGAGCATTGGTCACCACGGTCATACCACCCTTCTTCGACACACATTGCACCGGTGAAGTCCAAGAGCTATCAGAGATAGGGTACACAACCCCGATATCCAACCACTTGATCACCTCCTTTTTCACAACCTTTTGTATTGCCTCGTTCAACATCCTTTGATGTTCCAAGGAGGACTTTGCATCATCTTCAAGAATAATCTTGTGCATACAAAAGGCAAACATTATCCCCCAAATATCAGCTAATGTCCATCCAAATGCTTTTTTCCGTGTTTGGAGCACCGCCAATGTGGCATATACCTACATATTATTAATACAAGAGGAAAGAATAACTAGAAAAGTAGAACTAGGGCCCAAGAATTCATACCTAAGGTGTGGAGCCAACTGCTTCAACTCCAATATGGGAGGTTCCTCAATTGAAGGCTTTGTTGGTGGAGTTTTCCTATTCTCAAGATCCAAAGAGAGTTTTTGAGGCTCATAAGAGTAAGAGCCCATTTAATGTAAAGCATTAACACACTCCACCTTGCCTTCATCCTCATTGACATCAAGATACAAAAAAACCGCCTCTAAAGGGTCCTCCAAATTGATCACTGCACTAGTATCATCAATTATTATTGCTATGACAAGATCCACAAATGAGCACACTTTCATACAGGTGGTCTTCTTCATTAACTTACACACATGAAAGACCACTTTTTCATCACCCACTCGAAAAGTGAGTTCCCCTGATTCCACATCAACTAAGGCCTTCCCTGTTGCAAGGAAAGGTCTTCCCAAGATTATAGGCACCTCAAAATCGACCTCACAGTCAAGAATCACAAATCAGCCGGCAAGATAAATTTGGCCACCCGAAAAAGAACATCATCAATAATACCCAATGGTATCTTCATTGATCTATCCGCCATTTGCAATCTTATGGAAGTCAGCCTCGGTTTCTCAATACCCAAAGTCTTGAAAAATGAGTAGGGCATCAAGTTGATACTTTCCCCAAAATCACATAGAGCTTTTGCAAAGTCGGCACTTCTAATGATGCAAGTAATGGTGAGCATCGGGGTCTTCTAGCTTTGGGGCCATTGAATGCACTATTGCACTAACTTGGTGGGTCATATTGATAGTTTCACAATTCATGGATCTTTTCTTTGTCACCAAGTCTTTCATGAATTTAGCATAACCCGATATTTGTTCTAGAGCCTCCACCAAAGGCACATTAATGGATAAGCTATTCATCATCTCAATGAACTTCTTAAACTGATTCTCATTTTTTTGCTTCGCGAGCCTTTGAGGATAAGGTGGAGGTGGCCTTGGGAAAGGAGCCTTGGCTTTAGGCACAATCGTTTTTGGAATGTCTATTACGTGTTCCCTATATGAGTACGTCATTTTGTGTTTCCACCTTGTTATCTTGGATATCAATCCTCACTTCTTCATTCAAGTTCTCATCAATTACATTCTCAACTAACAAAGGGATCTCATTCTCTTGCATCTCAACTTCATCACTCACAATTTCTTTTTGATTGGAGGCATTCACATCACCGCCTCGTTTACTCCTTGTAGTTACTGCCATTGTATGCCCAATATTGTCCCCACCATTAGGGTTGACTACCATATCATTGGGTAGAGCCCCCTTAGGGAGAGTGTTCAAGGATTGTGCGATTTGGCCTAATTGAACCTCCAAGTTTCTAATTGAAGTATTGTAGAAAGCCAACTGGGCATCCGAGTCAGCATTCCTCTTCATCATCTATTCAAACATCATTTTAGTTCTCCTCATTTCTTGGTTCGATGTACTAGGACCTTGGGATGGAAATGGGGGTAGATTGTTTGTTTTTTGATACATTGGGGGCCTTTGAAAGCCTTGCCCCGAATTTCCTCGGTTGTTGTTGTTCCAACCGCTTTGATTGTTATTTCCACCCCAATTATTGTTGTTGCCATTCCAATTACCCTGATTGTTCTGATTGTTGTTCTGGTTGCCCCAATATGGATTTTGGGTGTTGTTCCCCCAATTATTGTTGCCTTGTTGTTGTTGATTTCCTCAATTTCCTTGGGATCTCCATTATTGTTGTTGGTTGGAAGAATTTCCCCTTTGGCCTTGATAGTTGTTCATGTATTGCACTTCTTCATTCTGCTCATCATAACCTTTATCTAGGAACCTACCAATGTCTTGGTCAAATTGATTCGAACTCCCTTGGTTCTGTTGGCCTCTTTGTCTCCTTTTGTTCATTAGCATATTGACACCCTCTATAGTATTTACTTGTCGTAGAGTCTCAACCTGCTGTGATTGTGCCTTTGCTAGCTAGTTCATTGTGGTTGTTAGGTTTGCTATTGCCTGTCCATGATCATGAAGCTCTTTGTGAAAATAAATGACCGTGGGGTCACCTTGTGGCACATTTGCTCTACTTTTCCAAGCGGAGGACGTGTCAGCCATTTCATCCAATATTGCATTAGCCTCATCATATGGTATGTTCATAAAATTGCCCTCTGTGAGTTGGTTCACTATGCATTGATTAGTGGTGTTAATGCCCCGGTAGAAGGTTTGTTGTATCACCGCCTCAGTCGTATCATTGTTGGGATATTCCTTAACCATGGTCCGATATCTCTCCCATATTTCATGCAATGGTTCATCGGGATCCTGTTTGAAGGCTGAGATTTCATCCCTCAAAGTTTCCATGTGCCCTGGTGAGAAAAACTTCGCGATGAATTTATCTGCCAACTCATCCCAAGTAGTGATGGAATAGTTGGGAAGTCGTTAAAGCTAGTCCAAAGTCTTCCCTCTTAATGAGAAAGGAAATAATCTCAAACAAAGTGCATCCTCGGACACATTTGTTTGCTTGCTCCCCCAATTGGTATCCATGAAACTCGTAAGGTGCTTGTAAGCATTCTGATGGGGAGCACTTGTGAAATACCCTCACTGCTCCAACAAGGTCACCATCATATTTGTAATTTGAAAATTGCCCGCCCGAATCTGGGGCAGGACAATTGCAGTAGCATATCCTTGCTTGGGAAGCCCCCGAGGAGCCACTCTTGGAGGTGGTGGGGGAGGGTCTAGGACATTATCATTGGCCTAGTGGCCTCTCCTTTGTTCTTGAGGTACTAGAGTCACCTCATCATCTCTGTTATCATTAACCTCCTCCCCGGGATAACATTTCCAAGAGGGTCACTGTTGTTATTGTTTGCCGCCATTTTTGGTACCTGAATTGGCATCACACACAAATTAGTATCATAGAAGGAAAGAAAAACAATAAACAAAACTATTTAGATAGATATCCAGAACCGTTAGCTCCCTGACAACGACGCCAAAAAGTGATTGGAGCCAACCCTACACCACTACAAAGTGGCCAGAGTGGTCGAAGTAGCTTTTACCCGAGATGGTCGGGATTGAATCCACAGGGAGGTAGAATTGGTTGGGATTTGGTTTCCTATCTAAATTAGCAATGCATAGTGTTCTTAATTACACTTCCAATCATGTTTATTGTTTGTTACTTCTAATTTTATACTATTGAGATGCTAAATTGAACTAAGAGTAGTAAATACTTGAAAGGTTTTTTAAATGGATAACGAGGCACTAGGGAAATGACTTTCTCCTAGTAAATATTTGACGGATTCTAATGCTTAAGGCAAAGATGTAATATTGGGAATTGTGATATAACCAATGCACAAAACTACTCACTCTATACCTTTCAGTAGCCTGATTGACTTTGCCCTAATTGACTTTCTCAAGACCAATTGGGTGTCAAGATTTCTGCAAGCAATATAGGTTCAAGTCGGATATTACTATCTCTATGTTTAACCCTTTAATTGGGGCTATCAATCTCTTGAATACACCTCAATTCGTTGTTGGAAAATTTTCCTAAACTCAAACCCTCTTTCTCAAGAAGAGCCCAAGTCAAAAAGGAACAAGTTAGTGTTTGCAACCACTAATTCAACATAGAAAACACAAATTAGTCCAAATATCAACCACCCATAAACATCTATGCATTAAAACACAAGAACCATCAAATACCCACACTAGGGTTGAGCCACAACGCTAGCTAATGGGTCTAGCTACTCATAATAATGGAAATTAGATGAAAAATAACCCATAAAGTATGGTTACCAACTAAGAATTGAAGATTCAGCGTTAAACAAGCTACAAATTACTCAAAATGGGCTAAAACCACCGTTCAGGTGCTCTGCTAAGATAAAGATAACCTAAAAATCTGAAAAAGTTGTATTTATACAAGGCCAAATTTTTTGGATACCCCTACGGAGGTACCTCGAACCGTGGAAAATGTACCGCGGCCGCGGTGAGGCTTTTTAGATTGACTTTCGGAGTCTCTGAATCTGGCCATCGCGGACCGCACAAAATGTACCATGGCGGCGGTGGCTTCACTGCAATCCATATAAAATGGTTTGCGATCGTAGTAGCTTCCAATTTTCTACAATCCCAGCTCTGTGAACATCTGCTCCGCGAACCGTATAAAATGGATTGCGACCGCGATGAGGCTACTACAGTTCGCACAAAATGGACTGCGGCCGCAATGCTTGAGCTTCCATAATTTGTACCTCTCTAAATCTCATCACCACGGACTGCACTAAATAGATTGCAGCCGCGGTGGGTCTGTTGCAATTGTGCTTTGAATTATTTTTGGTACTTGTGCAGGTTTCACTCTTTTTTGAGATGGTTTTGACCTTTTGTCACTTTCTTGACCAAACCCTGCAAACAAGTACAACATGTAAGCCTTTGGGACTATTTGTATACATTTTAAATCAAAACTCAAGTTAAAAGGAGTGTAAAATGAACTAGAATCCCTAATTATCACGTATCGTCCATAAAAACAAAAGAAACATGAAAGAAAAGCGGAACATACCCTCATGCCCTTAGCGGCCACTTCATGCATCAAGTCGATATCAGGAACCTTCCGAAGAGCCTCGTTCTTGGCAGTGGAACACAAAAGGTCGAACTGCGGCACCAGATCCTCCATGTCCCCCAAGAGATTAATATCCGACGGGATCTCAAGAATACAGGACGAGCCTCCCGCGTGAACCACCAAGCGTGTAAGACCCTCTTTAAATATCCTAATATCATCGGGGTCGAGGTCCGACTTGGATTCGTAGTCATCGACCACGATGCCCTTTCCCCTTTTAGAAGCCGAGGAGGAAGCACGACTAGGTATTGAGGATGATGGCCCATCCAAAACAACAATAGCGGCCTCAGAAATCTGACCCCCCATCACGGCAGGTTGCCAATCAACAGCTGGCTCCGTCTCTACAGGAGGAATGGTATCAACCCCGCACCAGATCCCGTCAAGGGAGAGTCTTCTTCCAGATGTATTACAGTTGGAGGTGTTGTCCCGAACTCCATTCGCTGCCTCTTGGACGACCCTTCTCATTCCTCATCACAGGAAGATTCACCCATCGGATGAGCGACATAGGTTAGAACCTCGGTCTGAGGGGTGGTCTCAATAGGTATGACCACAACCGTAGACTCAACTAAATCAGCCCTCGACGAAGGTCGAGTAGTAGACACCGCAGCAAGGCGAACAGACGATGCAGGCTGGCGAAAAGCTAATAGAGGAGCCCTTGCTCTCCGCACTCTCCCTGACATCGACATATAGAACATAAGAAACCGAGTAAAAAGAGAAAAAGGAAAAATAGCAAACATAAATGACATCTCACCTGTAAGGACTTGCGACTATATTTTTCATAAAAGGTCGACCATGTGCGGACCCCTACCGTATAAGGAAGGATGGAACTTACCCACTCGTAACCTTCAATAGGTGGAAGGGGTAGTTTCATAGATGCAAAAACATAATAGGGTTTAGTACTACAACGGAAAACGTTCGGACATCTCTCCGACTAAAAGCATAAAAACTTACGCGCAAAGTTCCGCTTCTTAGGGAATCTCGTAAGATCCGCCACAAGGTGCTCGGTCCGCACATATAAGTAATTCTCGTAGAATCGACGGTTAGCCCTGTTGTCCACCTTCACCACCAGACTATTCGACCCTCGATGGCGCATGTGAATCATCGTGCCGCAAATGAGCTGAGGGGCGATATTGAGTATGTGCCCCAAAGTCATCTCACGACTGACGAGCTCCACAAACTTGAGCAACATAAGGAAAAATTTATAGAGGTACGACGAAAGTTGAGTGGGGCATACCTCATAAAAGAAGTAGAAATCTACTACCAAGAGAGGGAGAGGAAGCGTGTATCCAACAAGAAAGGGGTAGGCATAGAACATGCAGTATCCTGGGCGGTCAAAATGGACTATGTCATCCCCTACCGCCAGCAGTATTTCGATGTAGCGAGGAATTCCCCACCTATCCTTCAATTCTGCAATCTCCTCCTCTTTTATAACAGAGTGAACAGGTTCTGGCTCTTCCCTAGAGGGACTGTAGAAGTTGGTCCATGCTTTCGCAGGGCGAGGAAAGATCTCGCCTACCGACAGGACCTCCTCATCCTCTACCACTTCTGCTCCTCTGGTGGACAGAACATCACTCTGTGGCACCGGAATTGTGACAGGGAGGTCCGCGTGAGAAGAATCACCAGCCATTATATCAATTTGGTAAAATAGATGGATAGAGAAACGGAAAGATGAAAGTTTTAGGCTAACTGGAGAAAATAAAAAATTCAAAGTATCAGGAGGAAAGAATATTCACAAAATTCTTTCAAGTAAAGTGTAAAGAAGTGTGCCAATCAAATGATGTATTCCTTCTATTTATAAGAGACATAAATCCCCCAAGCACGAAACCCAAGAGTCACCAATCGAATCTGATAGGGCACAAAATGCTTCAATTCCCTGGGAACGTGTGTCATAATGGTAGCAACCACGAACAACGTTTCAATCCAAACGATGTTTCGGTTCCAAAATAGTTGCAACGGTCTAAGGATACCAAAAGGGCGTCGTTACCTCAGTTAAACTTAAGTATCAAACCCAAGGGGTAGGTATTCAGATTTCTCTCGGACATGTAACAATCATAGTCTGTTTTCAAGGACCGACAGGGGACGACCCCGACAGACGAAAGGACTAACTGTATTGGTCAAAATTTGACCTCTACGGTCGATCTAACCGACATCCCGTCCAAGCGGTGAGACAGAGAAAGATGATATGGTTTATTCAAAATCTAGTACTCACAATACCCGCCAAGTCAAAAAATAATGTTTAGGGGACGACAAAGGCGAACTTAGTATGAAAGAGCATAAAACCAACTACATAGCAAAGATTCCATAACTATATATATGGGGGAAAACCTTCTGAAGGGGGGGCTTCTCTCTCTCTCTCTCTCTCTCTCTCTCTCTCTCTCTCTCTCTCTCTCTTCTCTTCTGTAACCTTCATAGTAGAAGGAAGAACAAAGCAATCTCCAAGAAAATATATAAAATGGTCTCCTCCACTAATTAATGGGAGACAAAATAAAAAGTATCAATAAGATTGATTATCTATCTCATCCTATGCATTATTTTCCGATTAGTTTATAGATCTGGAGTTTATTACGTTTAACTATGATTTATCCCTTCATTGTTTCTATTGATTTAATCGAAAAGGTTTCAATATCTTTTTGGTCAAATAACTATAACAACCTCATTTGTTCCGATATTTTTTAGATGTTATAGTAAAATATTGTTAAAAGGCTATATATTATAGCATAATATAAAAATTGGTTCCGAGAAATACATGGCTTTTATAGTAAATGACTGTTATGTAGGAATGTTGTTTGTATGGGTCCAAATTTGGACAACCACAACCATGACGAGTAAAACAAGGGACAGGACCCTTATGATACAACGTCGCGATGACCGACAACAGTTAGAGAATGTATGACATTGGCAATAATATGGGTGCAAAACGAGGCCGTCAGAATATACTTTTGAATATTATTTTTTGTTATAATCTTTTAGGGTTCAAGAGGGGATTGTTCCTTATAAATAGAAGGAGAAGGCTCTGTAAAAGGGGGATCTTTTTCTTTGGACACATGACTTCTAAACAAGAATATTCATTACAATATCTCCCTACATTCAAAGTTATCATATCGATGCTTAATCATTCAATTTTGCAATATTACGAAACATTATTGTAAGGCCTCGTAAAATTTCGTGCTGAAAACCTAGTAGCTCGTAGTGCCAAGTTCCGAGCGGTTCAGACCCTTTTTACTGATTTTGCACTAAAAAATCAAGAATCAAAATTTTTCAGAAAATTGCCATTATGCGGTCCAGAATGCGGTCGCAGATCAGGTATGTGGACCACATTTCTACCGCATAGTCAACCATTGAGTTAGTCGAAATTGAAGTTGAAAATGCGGTCTATTATGCGATCGCATAATCAATATGCGGACCGCATAATCGTCGCATAAATTCCTCGAGGATTTGTGAAGGTCAATTCTGCAGTGCATTATACGATCGTAGAACAAAAATACGGACCGCATTTCTATCGCAAACCCCGGCAGAGAAATCAGATTTTAGGAGCACTTCTGCGGTCCATTATGCGGACCGCATTTCCACTCTGCGATCGCAGAGTGCGATCGCAGACCCGACTCGGCTCCAGATTTTCTAACTTTTCAACCTGATCTCTTCTTCAATAAAACACCCCAACCCTTCATTTTTACACATTTTTCTGGATAAAATTAGAGAGAAGGGAGAGAGGGTTCTTGAGAGAGAAAGTCTCATCTTCATCAATTTGATTTTCCGACGTCGCCCAGGCCCGAAAATTCTTGAGTATTATCTTCACCTCTATTCTTGCAGGTAAGGTCCCCAGCTCTTTTTCATTGATTTTTAGGTTTTAATAAAAAGGGAGATTCTTATGCATTGATTCTTGGTAATAGGGGTCGAAACACTCATGCATGTCTATTAAAACCTAAAATCTAGTAAGAGTAATTATGTATGAGTAAAGAATTGTGTAAAGGAGGGTTGATAACCTAAATATGTTGGGGTAGTGATTGTGAAGTTTGATTCTAAGAAATATGTATTAATTTGTGCACTAGATTGAAGTTGCCAGGCTTTTTGGTAAAGTTGGAAGTAGATATTAAAAGGGAATTCGGCTCCAGGTATGTATGGCTAACCTTGATTTTTGTAGAATCGCCTTGTGTGGTGTACAAATGTTTGGTATGTGATATCTGCGTGGCTTATTCATGAAATTATTGTGATTGTGCTTGTGGTAATAATTGAGGAACAAATGACGAAAGAAAATCGTAAATGATGCAACTGGAATAACTATGATAACCACATCTATGGCTCATTGTGGGCAATTGTCATTGTGATGTAAAACACATATGAGTTGTTGGATATGACGGAAAATAGTATTGATGGCTATGGAAATACTTGTAAATTGTTAATGTTATTTCTTAAGATGTGTTGTTGTTGATCTTTGTGAATTGATGATTGTTGTTGTGTTGATTGGTGAATTGTGACTGTGCGGTGGGATCGGGTTGCGCGCCGCAACACGAAGTTATAAGGTGCGGGTTGTGGTGATAAGGGTGGCCGAGGTAATAAGGGCGGCCGAGGTAATAAGGGTGGAAAGTGATCGAAATCACTATTGAAATAAACACTTGAGAAAATTGTGAAATCATTGGCTTGGAATTGTGGAAGGGGGAAATATGAGATATTGAAAACTTGTTTGGCTTGATTGTTCCTTTCCTTGTGCATTTGATTGTTGTTTCTATTACTGTTACTTACTTGTGTATGGCTTGAGTTTACTTGGAGCAAGTTTGTTCATATATACCAGTACAATTCAAGTGTACTGACGTCCCTTTTGCCGGGGCGCTACATTCATGTTATGATTGTAGGTGGATCCATAGTAGGTACTCCAGTCCACCGAGCGTAGCTCTTCATCCCTTCCCGTCAGCTAAATTGGTGAGCCCCTTTCCTTTCGGGGCCCTGCGTGGCTCATGCCGCCTTTATTCTGGAGTCTTATTTTGGTATTTGTATAAGGTATAGCCGGAGCCTTGTTACCAGCAAGTACGATATCATCCCTTTTCATGTTTAGAGGCTCCGTAGACAGGAAATGTGGGTCATGAACTTATGTAATATGTATCTTGCACGTTGGGCTATGTAAAGTGTAAACCACGCTAAGAATCATGTACCATATGTATGTTTTGTAATAAAAAGGTGTTTTGATTGTAAATGGTTATTTCTCTTGGCTAATAAGTAATGTAAAATGCGGGGTAACACGTGGGGTAAGAGAGGCACCCAGGTCCGCTTGACTGGGGCTACCCGGTCTAGCGCCGGTCATGTCCCTCGGATTCGGGGCGTGACAATTATTCATTGTGCTTATTCCTTATATATTTCAATCTAGAGTCCATTATACTTAGCTAAGATTTATCTCTTCATCTTCTCTAATTTATTTAATAAAAAAGGTTTCGATAACATTTGGTCAAACAATTTGGCATTGTCTGTGGGTATCTCTTAGCTAAGATTTTAGTTTCATCTAGATCCTTGAAAGGGATAATTACCTCTTCTTAGCCTTGCAAAAACTGACAATGGTAGGAAAGGGGGACGCAAGATTAAAAGCAATAGTAGGTGTCAAAAACAACCTTCTGTATTCCATCAACGAAGCAGGTAAGGAAGATAAATAAAATGCGACACCAAGCGCTACAGCTGAGGGAGATACCTCCCCCCTCCTCCCTCCCCCCACACGAAAGCGTGACTGCCTCACGTGAGAGGGGAGCCTCAACTTCCGCAACAGAAAAAGCACCAACAGCTATGAAAAGGCTATTGGAAGAGTGGCTGACAAACACTCTGAGCAGCATACTCGACAAACCTGTTCAAAGGGATATCGGAGACACAATACATGCAGACACTGCAACAGTCGCCGGTGACCTAGAAACTCCACGCACATGCAACACTCATATTGTTCTTGATGTAGATAATGATGCACTTATAGCCATCTTAAAGAAAATGGAAGAAATGGAAAATAAGAACAAAATGCTCCGTGATCAGATGAAGGAGCGTCAAGAAAGGGTCGATAAAATATCGGGCGCTCCGAAGTTGCTACCAAAATGAGATGTCGGCCGATTCGTCGAGCAACCATATAGTTAAGGGGCAGCCCCCACTCTATCCCAAGACCTTCAAAATGCCACCATACTTGAAAATATATGATGATACTACGGACCTGGAAGATCACATAATCCACAACGTCACAACCATAAAAGGCAACGATCTGTCGAAAGAACAGGTGTCATCGGTACTGCTGAAAATGTTTAGTAAAACCCTGACAGGGGGAGCGCTTATGTGGTATTCCCAACTACTAGCACGATCAATATCAACATTCAAAAAAATGGCAAACAAATTCATCACCGCTCATGCAGGAGCAAAAAAGGCGGAAGCCAGGGTAAACGACATCTTCACCATTAGGCAGACGATGGGCGAAGGATTCAGGGACTTCTTAGCCAGATTCAATAGGTTAAGAATAAGACTACCGAACATATCAGAGGGGATGGCGATAGCGTCCTTCCATAATGGGTTAAATAGAAATGGGTCAAAAGCAACCAAAAAACTGCTAAGTAGGCTCATGAAACTCCCTCCCACAACTTGGGAAGAAATCTATAATACCTATTATGCTGAATTAAGGTCATATGAGGATGACATAAATGGTCTGATCCAACAGCTAACATCAGTCCAAACCGAAACAAGGGAGACGTCTCGAGGTCTGAAGTATTATTCATTGCACCGCCTGTCAACGTCATCTCCGGGATAAGCAATGAAGGGACTAGGTATAGATAGTCAAATCTCCATTGTATGTACAAAGTCAACATGAATTTCCGACAGGATTATAACCAAATCTCCATTGTATGAACAATGTCAACATATATTTTCAACAGGAACATAGTCGAATCTCCAGTGTATGAATAAAATCAGCATATGCAACACTCCAGCAGATATAATGGCTAAGGCCATCATCAAAGTAAAAAGTTCAACATCAGTCGAACTATGAAGGGATACTACTTCGACACCAGCTCAAAAGTAACATCCCAATGGCTAAGGCCATCATCAAAGTAAAGAGTTCGACATCACTCGAACCACGACAGGATACTACTTCGACACCAACTCGAAAGTAACATCCAAATGGCTAAGGCCATCATGAAGTAAAGATTTCGACATCACTCGAACCACGACGGGATACTACTTCGACACCAGCTCGAAAGTAACATCCTAATGGCTAAGGCCATCATCGAAGTAAAGAGTTCGACATCACTCGAACCACGATGGGATACTACTTCGACACCAGCTCGAAAGTAACATCCCAATGGCTAAGTCCATCATCGAAGTAAAGAGTTCAACATCACTCAAACCACGACGGGATACTACTTCGACACCAGCTCGAAAGTAACATCCCAATGGCTAAGGCCATCATCTAAGTAAAGAGTTTGACATCACTCGAACCACAATTGGATACTACTTTGACACCAGCTCGAAAGTAACATCCCAATGGCTAAGGCCATTATCGAAGTAAAGAGTTCGACATCACTCGAATCACGACGGGATACTACTTCGACACCAGCTCAAAAGTAACATCCCAATGGCTAAGTCCATCATCAAAGTAAAGAGTTCAACATCACTCGAACCACGACGGGATATACTTCGACACCAGCTCAAAAGTAACCTCCCAATGTCTAAGGCCATCATCGAAGTAAAGAGTTCAACATATGGGATACTACTTCGACACTAGCTCAAAAGTAACATCCCAATGGCTAAGGCCATCATCGAAGTAAAGAGTTCGACATCACTCGAACCACGACGGGATACTACTTTGACACCGGCTCGAAAGTAACATCCCAATGTCTAAGGCCATCATCGAAGTAAAGGGTTCGACCTCACTGGAAGAAACACAGGCTTAATATTTCGACAAAGGCCCTTAATATCATGAATGCAGCAAAGATTACCACCGAATAGACAAAACAAGTTTTCATTACAAAAAACAAATATTACAAGCACCTGTTTTTACAAAGGGCTCAAAGACGCCCTTACAAAAGTCGCGAAGCAAAAGTAAATACAGACCAAAAACTACATATCATTCCCGGTGGCAAACACATCTTCGTACCAAGAGTCGAAGGCAAGACGGTTTGCATCATCAGAGTTGATATCATCCCCGTTAGGCGTGAGAGGGTTGTATTTGCATGCCTCACGAGCTACACGAGCTTTGGCATGCATGTCCTGAAGTTCTACTTCAGATTTCCTCCCATCAACATGAAGAACCTTGTACACATCAAGTTGGGCCTCAGCTTAAACCTACAACTCATACAAACGATGAGGCATGACAGGATCGGCCGAAGCACGAGATATAGAAGGTTGTGATCATCAACGTACATCCTCCATTCTCGGTGATGCCAACAGTTCATTTAACGCGGACAGCTCCGCCTCCAACTCCTGAACACGCCTCTTAAGCCCCTTTATATTAAGCGCGAATGCCTCCATCTCCTTGGTCCACTCCGACCTACAAACACAGAGGACATGTTCCAAAACTATCGCCTTAGAAATAAAAGTCGCCAATCTATCGGCACTCACGCTCAATTTACCCTTAAGCTTATTGATCTCCGCCGTCTTCGAATCCAGTTCGGCAGTTAAATTGGCCACCTTTGCTTGGAGTTCGGCATTCTCGGTCATTACCCCCATACTTAGCTCAAGCTCATATTCCTTCACTTTAAGGGATGCCTCGAGCTCACTGTTACGGGCGATGGCCTTCATAAGTTCCTCGTCTCGCTCCCTCAACTCCTCGACCTTACGCACCAATTGATCCTCCTTTTACTTGAACCCTTCACAGAACAGTTGGAAGTCAGGATCCTAACTGTAGATTTCGGCCATCGCACGATGCTTGGTGCAATATTCTTGATATTTAGAAGACATCTTTCCATAGATGGCTATCCTCCTCCTTTCCCGGTGCTCACACCCGATCTCCATGATAAAGGTCTGGTACAAAAAGTAAAGTCAAAACAAAAGGACATGCCAAAAATAATAACACAAACCTAATGGCGAAACGAAAAGAAAGATATCTACCCGCAAGGCCATGCCAGAGACGCTCAAAGACAACTCTGTATCGCTCATCGCTCTAAGCACCTCGTTCTCAGGGGCAACACATAAAGGGGCTAAAGCAGACGCCACCTAATAACAGTTCGACAACAAGTTGTAGGCCCCAAGGACAATTATGTGTCAATCAAAACCCTCCACTCTGACCTCTATATGAGTGTGATGCTCCAAAAACTCACGAACATCCCCCGGGTCGACATCCGAGCCTGAGCTTTCGCCCTCGATGCGTAGTCCCCCTCCGACGTTAGACGATGTGCCACCCTTAGTGGAGCGCACAGAACTACCTCCTTGGTAAACCCCTTGTGTTTGGGGAGACCTCCCCGCCAAGATGGCTTCGGCCATAAACGTGGGCACAGGTGCCGTCTGCGACGCACCCATCCTACTCTTACCAGTATCAACGGCCACATCATTCCCAATCCCCAACCTCCTGCTTTTCCTTAGTAACGAATCGTCCCCATTAAAGGACTCATCCACAAAGTGATGGATCGTTAAGGAAAAGGTCTCTTTCCTCACGACCATATCACGAGAATAATCTCCCACCTGTATTGGTTAAGCACGACCCTCTCGGACATACTCACTCAGAGTAAATTGCATTCCTGCAACAGCGATGGTCTGTCGAAATGCAGGGACTGGGGCCCTACGCCCAGAAGCACCACGACTTGTCATCACAGAAAGTAGGGGTGTTCATGGTTCGGTTTGGATCGGTTTTTTCCTAAAAAGAAACCAAACCAAGTAAGTCAATTTTTTAAATATTAGAACCAAACCAAACCAATTAAGTCGGTTTTTTCTCTATTCGGTTTATGTCGAATTTTGTCGGTTTTTTGGTTTTTTCGATTATTTGTTGGTTTTTTCTTAAATATAAGACATACACTACCAAAGAAATATTCCGGCGATTACATTTTTAACGTAACACTATCAAATCAATTTCCCTTTGAGAAATCTATTATTTACCAAGATATATTGATGATAATTAAATCAAATAGTAATGAATAATTTAAGGACTCAACTAAAAATATATTATTTTTAACACGAAACGGATTCTTACACTTAACAAAAGAAAACTACCAATCAAACTAGAATGTAAAGGTAAAGAACTATACTAAAAGTGCAAACCATTAACATTTACCATAAAAATTTTGAAACTTTGTATATATATATATATATATATATATATATATATATATATATATATATCGGTGTAATAATAAATTTGAAATAGCCACTCCCATAGTCGGTTTTTTTCTGATTAAAACCAAAACCAAACCAAATTTGATCGGTTTTTAAAATTCAAAACCAAAACCAAACCAAACCAAAAAGTATCGGTTTTTTTGGTCGGTTTGTTTTGGTTCGGTTTTTCTCGTTTTTTTTTCTGATTAAAACCAAAACCAAACCAAATTTGATCGGTTTTTAAAATTCAAAACCAAAACCAAACCAAACCAAAAAGTATCGGTTTTTTTGGTCGGTTTGGTTCGGTTTTTCGGATTTTTATGAACACCCCTAATAGAAAGTCATATCAGTAGATGATGACAAATGGCCAGATAACGGCACATAGGAAGACACCCACTAGATGGAACCTTCGGCCTGTAGCATTTGACAAAAGCTGGCTAGTCTCGAGTCTCCACTGCATGAAGTAGCAAACTGGCTACCCAATCCCTTATGCCCGCAATGGGACGGGGTGGACGCCCCATAGCTGCAAAAAGGAGCAGTAAGTAAACGCTAAGCTGCATAAAAAGGAAAGAATAAATAAGTTGCAACATCTACGATTCTCATTCCACCATTTCGGGAATCTGGCGGGATCAGATACAATGTGTTCGGTTATGACAAAGAAGTACTTGTGCCAGAATTTGCGACTAGCCCGGTCGTCAGTTCCGACCACCAACCCCTTTATCCCAAGATGTCTTAAGTTCACCATTGTGCCCTGTGAAAGATAGGAGAACCAAGTGTAGGAAGTGGTGAACGGTAACTTCGCACCCTGGCAACTCTGCGTATTTTGTCAGCATTAGAAGTATCTTGTACATGTATGGGGAAAGTTGTGCCGAGCGAATTTGATAGAATTAGTAGAATTCTTCTAGCAATAGAATTAAAGTGAAAGAATAACCAATCACAAAGGGGTACTCATAAAAAGGACAGTACCAAGTTCTGTGGACCTCCACGAAATCTCCTCCCACATGAACCATTTCAATATGAGAGTCGATGATGTATTTAGCATGAAGGGCATTGATATGGAACTGCTCACGTTCAGATATTACTGGAGAAGGAGTTGGATGAGGTTCTTTAAGGAAGTCACTTTGAGACATGGGTGCCTCGGCAGTAACTCTTCCACGGTGGGAAAATTATCCCCATCCTCCACTGTCATGTCCACACCACCGGTGCGGGGTGCCACAGACAACGGGGTAGCGTCATAAACCCCCTCATGAGATCGATGCGATCTAGGCATATCTATAGCAATGAATGTGTTGACATAACAGAAAATCTAAGAACGGCAAACGAAGAGAAATGCTAGAGCAAAAGCAGGAGAGAAGGTAAGGAATAACCAAAGAAGAAATGGGCAAGAGTTTTTGAAAAAAACAAAGCCTCCACCTATTTATAGGATTGAGTGGCACCAGAATTGAAGCGTAAGGCTGCAAAATGGCATCAAAATTGAAGCGACAAACCATCAGCCTCTGCCTCGAAAATATGCATAATGATGACGTACGTGGTCATGACGTCATTTCCCGGCAAGACATACCGCTCGGGATATCGTTGAGCATGATAACCTTCCATTGTTGGTCAAACCGTTATGATTCACAAGGCAAATTTCTCCGTAGATGTGGGAAATGTCCGTCTATCGAGGTCGCATTAAGCTGCAATCTCAACAAGCGGAGGGACTAACTGTATGGGTCCAAATTTGGACGACCACAACCGTTGACGAGTAAAGCAAGGGACGGGACCCTTATGATACAGCGTCCTTTGGTCGTTGAGGAAGGCGATGACCGGCAGCGGTTAGAGAATGTATGACATTGGCAATAACAAGGGTGCAACACGGGCTTAGAATATACTTTTGAATATTCTTTTTTATTATATCTTTTAGGGTTCAAGAGAGGATTGTCCCTTATAAATAGAAGGAGAAGACACTGTAAAAGGGGGGATCTTTTTCTTTGGACACTTGACTTCTAAACAAGAATATTCATTACAATATCTTCCTACATTCAAAGTTATCACATCGATGCTTAATCATTCGATTTTGCAATATTACGAAACATTATTCATTGTGCTTACTCCTTATATCTTTCAATTTAGAGTCCATTATACTTAGCTGAGATTTACCTCTTCATCTTCTCTAAATGATTTAATCAAAAAGGTTTCGATAATTTTTGGTCAAACACTGTTATAGAGAGGTCTGATTGTATGTATAAAAAATATTGACCTACATATAACGTGAATAAAGTTGCTTACGGGTAAAAAATAAAAATATTTGATACTCCAGTAAAAAATACATCCCAACAACCTTACTCAGGCGACATTTATTTTTTTAAAGATTAAGACGTCTGAATCAGAATACACATCTGAATATCAAAATGTGTATTAAGATTAAGCCATCTAAATCTGAATTCATATCTCAATATATTAAGATGTATATTATGACCTGAATAGAATAATTAAGACTGTTTGATTTTTAACATCTAAATGTAGAAAATGTATCTTTATTAAAAATTAATAAACATAAAATTCAAATGAAATAGTGACTTATCTAAAATTCTATCAATAAAATATATAGTTTTTAAAAATACAATAGTTGTTGGTGGTGATGGCTAACGGGTGAATGTCGACTATAGGTGATAGTTGGTGGTAGTTATGGTTGATGGTGGTGGTTCATGCTAGTAGCTAGTAGTGATTGGTAGTGGTGGCGATTATGATTGAGGATGGTAGTGGTGGGTGGTGATGGTTAATAATGGCGGGTGGTGGTAGTAGTGTGACTGATAAAGGTGGTGGGTTGGTGGTAGTAGGTTATAATAATGGGCAGTGCCAGCTGTGGTTGTTGATGGTGATGGGGTGGTCAGTTGTGCTAGTTGAGGTGGATGAGTGTTGATTGTGGGTGAGAATGATTATGGTGGTCGGTGTGGTGGGAATAGTGGGTGGTGATGGTCGATAATGGTGGCGGCTATAATTGAGGATGATGGTGGCGTGATGGTGGTGGAGGTGGAGGTGGTGGTGGCATGGTGGTAGTTGATAATGGTAGGCGGTGGCGGCAGTTAATAATGAATATGTGATAACATCTTAATGAAATTAAGTCTATGTTATAGATCTTAATCGTACAGACTTATTCAGACCAATAAGTGATTGTGAAGTAAAAAAAACAAACACACTTAATGATTAAGATCTGGATAATTAAGATTCAGACTTTAAAAACAAACGCAATTAATGTTTGAGATCGGAATGATTAACATTCAAACCTTCATTAAGTACAAACAAATGAGGCCTCACTCTCTTTTGTTAATCGTTCATACTTAATGCACACACATACCCCGTTACCCGCAATTAAAGTACACTCAAACTTCTCTATAACAACCTTATTTGTTCCCGATTTTTTTTGGTTGTTATAGCGAAGTGCTGTTATAGAGAACATATATTATAACATATCGTGAAAATTTGTTTCACAAAAAACTTGGCTTTTATAGTGAATGATTGTTATATAACGATGTTGTTATAGAGAAGTATGACTGCATAGACTAATAAGTAGCGAAGAGTAAACAAACAAAATAAAATCATCATCCCTTGATGCAGCAAGCAAGTTCAATGTTGATATAATTGACAATTTTGAGGGATACAATTAGTCATCTAGCAATCATATCTGAAATTGTTAACCCATTTGTGGAACAATTTACAAGTTGTTCGCGAATTTCAGTCTCTGCTCTAGGCGTCTCAATGAAGAATGCTAGTTGCTTGGGAATGGGTAGTTGCGGGCTATCACTTGTGAGCATCATAACCACATTTGACATGGATGGCCTATCCATAGGATTTGCTTGAACACACAGTAATCCTACATGAATGCATCTCATTACCTCGTTTATTGGTGTTGATTCATTCGACAACATTGGATCCGTTAGTTCTTCAAAGACTCTACCTGCTTTCCACAGCTTCCATGCCTGAGACAAAATTTGATATAGCAAACTATCAAGTTTCCTTGTCGGAAGTGATCATGCCAGAGGCGGATGGACAATCTGGTGCACCAAACAGTAAGTTCCCGCAATGCGCGGGGTTCAGGGAAGAGCCGGACCATAAGTGTCTATTGTACACAACCTTACTTTGCATTTCTGTAAGAGGTTGTTTTCACGGCTCGAACCCATTACCTCCTGGCCACATGCAGCAACTTTACCAGTAACGCCAATGCTTGTTAAACTTGTCAATTTTACACATGATCCAGAATGTAAATTTGACAAGTTGAACATTTTAAGTTTTTATGGGTTTTGGGTTTTAAAATCCGTTGAAAGTTTAGTGATTTTACAATTGAGTACCCTCCATCTGTCTCTGGATCATGCTACATTATTGATTTTTAATGAGAGAAACTTACATATCCTATGAGGTTTAGTGGGCGTTCAAAGTGATAGCAGCTGTTGTTTCTTTTGCCAGTCAAAATCTCGAGTACTAGCACTCCAAAACTGAATACATCTGTCTTCATTGATACAATGCCATTCATGGCATATTCTGGAGACATGTAGCCACTGAAAACAAAGCAACGCCGAGATAATGAATCTCCATTGTTAGATAATTATACCATCTAGTATTACGGACTTACTAGGTACCAACAATTCGCTCCGTATTTGCTTCAAATTCTTGCTTTCCAAATATCCTGGCCAAACCAAAATCTGAGATTTTGGGGTTCATATTGTCATCAAGTAAGATATTGCTGGCTTTTAGATCTCTGTGAATCACCCTTAGCCTTGAATACTTATGGAGATAAAGTAGTCCTTGAGCAACTCCTTCAATAATGTTCAGACGGGTATTCCACTTTAGTGTATCTCTTCTGCTAGGATCTGTTGATATAAAATTATTGAAACTGGGTACTATTAGTAGTCAAATAGTAAGATTTATTAAGGAAATAAGGCATGAAATTGGAAATCCATACCAAATAGGAAGAAGTCTAAGCTTTTGTTCATCATGTATTCATAAACTAATATCTTCTCTTCCCCTTCAACACAACATCCTAAAAGCCTAACAAGATTAGTGTGCTGGAGTTTAGCAATCAGCTTAATCTCATTTTGGAACTCAACCAATCCTTGTCCTGAACTTGTTGAAAGTCTTTTTATGGCTACCTCTTGTCCATCTACCAACATCCCCTGTAATTTTGGCTACTAATTAGCAAATCTAAAAATCAGCATAAACCAAAAAAGCTTCTTAACTTTTACTACCTTATAAACGGGTCCATAGCCGCCCTCGCCTAACTTATTTGCAGACGAAAAATTGTTTGTGGCGACATGTATAGTTTCAAGGCTGAAAATTTGTATATCATGCCTCAACTTCTTGTCGTTGTACTGGCCAGGAATGGCGTTAGGACCTGCTAGCTCGTATAACACTTTCTCTACTTCTCTGGCTTTGCCTAGTTGTCCATTGCAAAAGTCGAAGATTTCAGAGACAAATAAGTATATCATCGCGGATTAGTGCTAGGGGTGAATGTATTGCTCACCTCTTGCTATGAGTTTTCTTTGTATCAGATAGCATAAGGAGAAAGAGAAAACCAATACCACTATGGGCACTGCTATTGTCAGCCATATCCACCATTTTCGCTTCTCATCTGTCAAAATATTGTAAACACTCAATATAATATGAGTTAGCAGAGGTGGCAAAATGGTTCAAAGAAAACAGTTAACCACTCGTATTATCCACTGAAAAATGGGTTGGATAATAAACTTTTTAAAAACGGGTCAAATATGGATAAGAACCATATTATCCATTTAGAAAATGGATAACCAATGAGTAACCATGGATAACCAATAAGTCTAACTTTTACTTTTGTAAAGCCTCAAATTGGGGGTTCCTCAAGTTAGGGAAACTGAGAATTCTCCCAAAAGTAATCATATATAAGAAGTCATGGATAATATGGGTAAGTTAACCCGTTTTTTATCCGTATTAAATATGGGTTGGGTAGGATAGTTGATCTGTTTTTTCATTATCCGTTTTCGACCCGAACCATATTCGACCCGACCCGACCCGACCCGACCCGACCCGACCCGTTTGGCACTCCTATGAGTTAGCATTATTATTGCATCATGTCTGTTTGACTCAAAATCCATAAAATTACCTTTTCTTGTAAGAAAGAAAACACCTCTAGCTAGACTGTTAGATGCTGTCACAAAACTCGAACTGTTTCCCCAAATTTGGCAGCCAGTCCCGTCATCACTATCAACTGAAGCATAGGCAACACACGAGCAATCGTTCTCACACTTGGCCTTACAATCAGAGAGGCTCAAGGTATAATTCTCCTCAATTTTAAAGCTATCTCCAAACATGTAAACTTGTCTAAGCTCAAACCAATAATTTTTAGCTGTCCTGCACTGGGGCAATACCTGTTTCACGCAGCCAGCATCAGGAATCCCATCGATACAATTACCAAACACTTTATTTCTTTCAAAACCATCCTGAATTGATCCAGATGGACTAACCGTGTACCTTCCATAAGCAGTATACATGAAGTATTTCTCATCAGCGTTTGAGACATATTTAAAACCAAAATGGCCGTTAGGCAAAGGCCCACTCTTCCAATAGACCTTGCCCATCCACAAGATTATCAGCTGATTTGTACCATTAGGGTCAATACCAAAGGTAAAAGACCCTGAGGCAGGTGCTTGATCGGTTGCCCATGAAGTCAATGACCAGTTATGCCCAGTTCTCAAGTTAATCCCTAGCTTCATTCCAGGCAAAAGTGTATCTGTTGGATAATCAAAGCTTTGCCATAGTGTTCGATTAACGGAGCCATTGGAATTCAGTTCCCTAAACACAAAATTACCATTATCTAGTAGTATAGCAGTTAAGTTAGTTGGTGCTGGTGTTGGAGTAGCACTAAGCAAAATGACCTTTCCTTCACTATGAGAAATCATTAATCTGCCATCACGATCGATCATAAGACTTGCAGATGTATCAGTTATTGGATCGTCTCTGTTAGCTATCCACACAGCCTTTTCATCTCCCCCATCGATAATGTGGGAGTACATATCAAGACTTGGCAGAGAAAATATGCCTAAGTAACGGTTTCTTGACTTGCCGGGACTGAAAAATTGCATTTTGAACAATCTACTTTCCGAGAATAACTGTTGGTAATCTGTTAGATTTTGTTTCTTCGAGATTTCAGCCAAGTCCGCACTCGAGAAGTGGCAGAACAGCACGAGGATGAGAATTACTATCAGAATTTTGTAGGTAGCCATGCAATGTAAGGAAAGCTTACAGTCCACAGCTCTCTAATCTACACTTAATGAATACACTCATAATGGACACACCAAAACATATATAGTCAGCAACATGTGCGTTGACATTGACTTCTATCGACGACCAGATTTTCTATAGGTATGCTTAAAATTCCACACCTGCCATTTTTTCTAGTGGAAACTAAATTCTTGTATGCCAACCTGATTTATAACCAACAAGTCCACCTTAATAGTAAAATCACAAAACTATCTTTTGTCAAATTGAACAAAATCTGTATTGCTCAAAAAATACAAATAATCAAAGTTCATATTTTTGGCGCCAGATTATCAAAAGAAATTCTTGAAAACCGGTGCAGCAATACTTTATTGTCTGATAATAATAAGTTTTTTGTTCACGGTAACGGATCAGGGCCCACGGAGCAATCAAAACATAGCAACTTTTAAGCTCCCTATTTAAAACATATCAACAATTTACTATGTATTTACATATTAACTAATTCACCCAAACTTCAGGACTAAATATCATGAACTTGAAAATTCAGGATTTTTGAGGTGCTAATTTGAAATTAGGACTAAGTATCATAAATTTGGAAATTAATGACTTAGTGTCTTGAATTTTGAGCTGCTAATTTGAAACTAGGACTAAATATTCTGAATTTCTGAACTACTAATTTAAAATCCATGACATGCATAAGATTCGAACTTCTCGATACAATTTTTGTACTTCTGGATACGATGTACTGAAGTTTGAATTTTGAGGTTCAAACTCTAGGATGTTATGTCACTAAGTTTGAATGAAATTGTCTAATCTTTAAATACATTGTAAATTATGAATATATGAAACAACATACTTAAAAGTGGCCACATGATATCATGCCCAACTTAACCCTAATACTCTTAACGGCCCAATTCAAACAAGAAAAATATGGGGGAAGTTACGCCATATACCTATCTACATGGCCTCTTTACACAATATATCCTAAAGTTACAAATTCTTAAAATGATTACTACATATACCTTCTTTATCCAACAATCATGATTATATAGGATAACATCCCTTAAATATAGCCATAAGTAGGGGTGTACGTGAGGCGGTTTGGTTTGGTTTTTTATTAAACCAAAACCAAACCAATTATGTCGGTTTACTAAATTTATAATCAAATCAAACCAACATAAATTCGGTTTTTTTGGTTTCGGTTTTAGTCGGTTTTTTCGATTTTTCGGTTTTTTTTCGATTTTTCTTTTTAGTTATATTATTCTTGAAAAAGAGATCAAATAATCACCAATTATCCGCATGATTACTATTTTTCTTAATAATATATGAAGAATACCAATTATTCGTATAAATCATAATTCCAAGGCCTTCCATAACAGAAAATGACAACAAACATGTGACAAAGCAAATCACTGTAAACTTGATAAACCTCAACACTAAAATAATCACTGAGCAAAATGGCAAGCAGGAAGCTCGTGTGATGTGGGGAAAGGGTTTCCAATATTTGTGGTTCTTTGATTTTGGAATTGGAACATATGGAAGATATGAAATAATCTATTTTATTATTTTTTGTCTTGTTTGGTTTTAGTTTGGGCTTGATATTTAGGTTATGTAGATAGAATCAAGGAAATTTTACACCCTATAGAAAAGCTTAGTACCCTATTTATTTTAAATAAATACCATTTTAAAATATTACATCCTGTAGATATCTTTTATCCTTTATAGCAAAATATCTAATTATAGTTACATCCTACGTTTAATGCACCATATATGCTAAATAATATTTTTCTCTCTCCTTTTTAGTCTTTTCTCTCACATAATCTCCGTAAATCTTACTAACTACGTTCTCTATCTCTTTTCGCATACACTTTACTCTCTTATCCCATAAACCCACGATTCATACATCTTCTCTCACCCAAATTCGCTAGGTCTCCGGCATGTAATCTTCAATCCAAGGAGAAAAAAAAAATAAAAAGAAGATCCAACAAACAGACAGTTTTTATCTTAGCTTTCTCCCTTTTTTCTATCTGAATGATGAAATTATGCCTCGTAGATACAAATGGCAAAATTTTGGTATCAAATTTGTTGTGCCTCCCCAAATTCTTTACTATTGCTCTTACCGCCTACTATTTCCTCTTTCCATATCAATCTATAGTCATAGATTGACTGATGCAGCACCTGAAACAAGCCTTTCTTATTGATTCTGTTTCCTCGTGATGCGGCTAAACATTGGAATCAAGTTACTGGAAATATTGAAATCAAGTTCTATTTAGTTTGGCCTTTGGTTATTTGAAGACGATGAAACAGTATTTGTGCTGCAAAAGATGTTTGGTTAGGGCTGCAACTCGACGAGACGACATTAGGGTTATTTTTGAACAAAGATGACGAAGTTTGGAGCTGAACAACTTGAAGATTCTATTACCTTTTTTAAGTGTATTTCAATGTATCTCGTTGTATGTCATTATATTCATTGTCTTTTTTTATTGTATCTCGTTGTATTCCATATATTTTATTATATTATCTGTATTTTATTGTATTCACTGTCTTTTTTTTTCATTGTATTTCAATGTATCCCGTTGTATTTTATGTATTCATATATTTTTTTAATTAATATAATTTATGTATTCAGATGTATTATATAATTTTCTTTGAAGATTGCTATATTTTTTTTAGGGTTTTTCCAGTTGAGAATCTTTTTTATAACCGGAAATACAAATTTTGTGTGTTATAATTGAATTTGTTGAGTTATATTAGTAGTCTATTATGTTAATTGATACACTTTCCGTTTTAAACAGTGTAATCCCCTGTTTCACGCCGTGAATACAGTCGAATACAGTAATCTGTCCAACTGTAATCCCATGTTTCACGCCATGAATATAGTCGAATACACTCGAATATAACAACTGATTAGCTGGACTTCCATGATTCACGCCTATTTTTGCTACTATATTCATGAATACAATAGCTTAAATACATCATATAACCACAGAAAAGGTATCTATAATCCGTAATATATCAAATGGTATCTATAAATGACTAATTACTACCAAAGGTAGTGCTTTATGAAAATATCTTTCTACTTAGTGGATAATGAATTTACAAGCCTAAAATTAAATAATATCTCAAGACATTGAAAACTATAAAATAATTTAGAAAATACTTACAAATTAGATTTTAATGATTATTTTTTATGTATAAATTTTTTAAAATTTATTTATATATAACGTCGATTTGGTTTAGATTCGATTTGACTTATTTTTTGTTAATGCCAAACCAAACCAAGAGTGATCGATTTTTTATTTTCCAACACCAAACCAACCAAACCAAACCACAAGTCGGTTTTTTTCTTCGATTTAACTTGGTCCGTCGGTTCGGTTTGGCTTGTACACCCCTAGCCATAAGTAGAGGTAATGAATTGAATATTTCTATTTGTCTTTCTCATATCAAAGCCAATTACTCAAGTTTATCATATTCCTAGAGA
The DNA here is from genome assembly GCA_026770625.1 of Nicotiana glauca. Lineage (NCBI taxonomy): Eukaryota > Viridiplantae > Streptophyta > Magnoliopsida > Solanales > Solanaceae > Nicotiana > Nicotiana glauca. The sequence continues at coordinate 54,578 of MU727325.1, forward strand.
TACGTTACCTTTACACTATAAACTCTTCAAAGTAAGGATATGCACTCCATAATAAATAGCAGTATTCATAAACCATAGATATTAGTTAGTTTATATATTCAATATACATTTACAATAATATTCTTAAAATAAAGAGGCATATTCGTTTTTTCTATTGATAACATTTACTTTATATATTATTTAATTTAAAACTTAGAGTATTCACTACATTTATGATAATATTCAATAACTATACAATGATATTCAATTTATATTAGATTATTATTTCACTCATATATTCAACTTAGTTTTTGATTTACAACTCAAAAGTATTCTCATGTGTATCGTAATATTCAAAATATAATACTAGAATATTCTATTAAAGTATCCAATTAAAATAATATTACATCAACATTACTAGTAGAATATACTATATATTAAAGAGAAGTAGTATTCCATATAATTTCTAATAATATACCAACATTTAATCATATATAGAATAAACTATTAATGCGATATACTATTAAAGTGTGGTGGTTTGAATATTTTATTCTAATATTTTATTTTAGTTTGAATATTATATTTTAAATTAGAATATTACGATATATTTAATTTGAATATTGTATACCAATTTAAAATATTGTGGTATGCTTGATTTGAATATCGTATTCTTTATAGAATATTATGGTATGCTTGATTTGAATATTGTACTCCAATTTAAAATATTGTGGTATGCTTAATTTCTAACATTACTGAAAGCTTCTTTCCACCATTATTGTCACCAACATTTCATCTTTTTAGACATGGAACACTAGTTTTTACCATGTCGTATTTTTTTCTACCAACTTTTAGCCATCATCTTTTTTGGATGCTCGAACTTTAGAATTTTGAGGTCATAATTTTGCAATTTAGCATTATCATCTCTTTTGGAAGTCGAATCATAGATTGCATGTGCAGTTTCATCCAATAATTTCACATCCCTTTCCAAGTATTTTTTTCAGTGCTATGGAAAGCCAATTTTCTCTTCATCATTATCTTTTTGCTTGCTATATGCTTGAGAGAAAAAACTTGAAAGAACTGATTGTGATATCGAACCAGTAATTAAGAAAGAATAGATCAGATGGGTATACGATGCTTACTACAATGTTGAAAAAGATATAATATTAGTCCAATTAAGTATTGATTGAATATATACTTAAAGAATCTAGGGAAGATAATCTAATCCCTTAAAAGGTGGGATATGTTTAATGGCATATAGTGATATTAAAGATTTAATAAGTAAATAAAGTTTTATAAAGTAGGTATAGAATATAAAATAAATATTTTAAAAATATATGGAGTTAACTAATATTTTTAATAGGTAGACCACGTAGATTATCCAAAGGAAAAGTACAGAAATAGCCAATTTAAATACAAACTTACCAACCTCTAGCCCAAAATTAGACATTTACCAAAAGTAGCCCAAAATTAGAGATACATGTAAGGAAGAATTCTTCTATCCGAGAATCACGCTAAATATCTTCCTTCCTTCCCTGTTTTTCCAAGAGTATCAATTTAACAGATCACGACGTGCTCTACCTCTATAAATCACGGCATTCTCTCTCAAAAAATGCTCAAAAGGAGCTCCAAATTTCACTCAAAATCGATCAATTTCACTATATACCTTCGCAATTTCTGGGTAGATACAACTTTTGCAATTTTTGTATAGAAGGAACTATGAACTTCAATTTGAATCACGGAATTAGTGAGTTCTGACCTAATTTCAGCTACTTCAATGGTAAATTTACCAATTTTTATTCAATATGGTGGCCGATGGAATGTTGACAATAGCTTTGTAGATTATAATGCAGATGTTGTAATAGTTACTCCAAATATAAGTTTTGAAGATTTTGTACACGTGATTTCGAAACAACTTATGATAGATAATTTATTGAATGATATTGAAATGAAATACATTGTCCAAAACAGTTCTCCGCCAATAGTGATACACAATAATATGGGTGTATGTGTATATCTTGAGCTAAAATAAAGCTCAGAATTTACAATGTATCCCCTTTTTATAACATCGAGTGAAAAGGATATGGAGGTTATCTGCTACAATTCCATTCTGTTGTGATTTCCTCAGAATGTGCACAAAGCTTAGTTGTAGAGGAGAGATAAAATTGCGATACAAGTAAGATGATCGAGTTTGGGGATGGAGAAGACTGGAACGATACACACTCTGATGAAAATATAATAATAACTTACCCTCAACACATAGATGTAGAAGAAGGTCAAATTTATAAAGACAAGGCAACGATAACCAAAGTCATGAGGCACTTGGCGGTAAAGGAAAATTTTCATTTTAAGGTGCATAGATCAAGTGAAAACAACAACAACAACAACTACCTAGTAAAATCCCACATTGTAGGGTTTGGGGAGGGTAATATGTACGCAGACCTTACCCCTGTCCTGATAGGGGCAGAGAGGCTATTTTCGATAGACCCTCGGCTCAGGAAGACGAAAATAAAGTAAGAAAATGCAAGAGGAGAGAATTCATTAGTAACTCCAGTAGAAATCGTAATAGTAACAGAAACATAAAAGCCGAAAGATGAAAGATGAATGACATGCAATAACAGTAACCACAATCTAAGGACCAAGGCTAAGACAAACAACAAGAATGGGTCTCACATAAACTGTAAGCCATCTAAGACCAATCCTAATCCAACCCCGTCTCACCCTCGGAATGAAGTAAGGAAAGCTTTACTACCCCTATCCTACAACCCTAATGCTTGACCTCCAGGCCTTCCTATCAAGGGCCATGTCCTCGGAAATGAGCAGTCGTGATATGTCCTGCCTGATCACCTCTCCCCAATTCTTCTTAGGTCTCCCTCTACCTATCCTCGTACCTACCACGGCTAACCGCTCACAACTCTTCACCGATAAAAGCAGGTATCAAAATATTTATTATATAATTATGTATCTCAATGTATATCATAGTTGATGTTAGAAGCATAATTATGCAGAAAATAAGTTGTTGCTTGTAAGTATGTGAATGTAGTACACTTTAAGTTATGGTTGTAACCGTCTAGTACTGTATAGTCGTATTTTTTCATCTAGTATTGTTGATAGCGGTGTGTATCACTATATATCATTGTATTTCATGTCGCTCTGTTTATTGATGGAAAAGTTTATATCCTTGTTGTAGGTACTTTCTAGTATGCATCAACAACATCTGTGATTGGTATTTTAATTCTTTAAGCCTAAAAAAAACAAACGCTTTCAAGGTCAAAAATTTCAGCAAAGTGCACTCATGCCCCCTGAAAGACAGATCTTACGCACAACGTCACGCTACTGCAAAACTCATCGGCAGTCTTCTGATAGACAAATATAAAGACCCAAAAATAATATACTGTGACGACCCGGCCCGTCGTCATGAGAGTTACCGCCCCTTTTCTCCTTTATTGTGTTGCTTCATGTTTCTATATCAGTAGTAGAGTATATCGGGTGAATTTGGGTCGATTCTAGTTGGAAATAAGGCATAGCATCTTAGAATGGAGTTTGTTTCAGAAAAGTCAACCTGAAGTTGACTATGTGGTTAGAGGGCTCGGATGCGAATTTCGGTGATTCGGTTAGTTTCAAGAGGTGATTTTTAACTTAGGGGAGCAATCGGAATTGAATTTGGAAGTCCGGTGTAGAAATAGGCTCGAATTGGCGAAGTTGGAATTTTGGCGGAATCCGGTTGATAGGTGAAATTTTGATCCGGAAGTCGGAATAAAATTCCGAGAGTTAAAATATCTCCGTTAGGTGATTTTAGATATGCGTGCAAAGTTTCAGGTCATTCGGAGGTGTTTAGGTCGGATTTTTGATCGAATATGCAATTCGGAAGCTTTTAAGAAATTTCGACTTTGATTTGATCATAATTGAGGATTTTGATGTTAACGTCAGCGTTTTGATAATTCGAGCAAGTTAAAATGAAGTATTAGATCATGTCTGTGCTTTTGGTTGAGGTCCCGGGAGCCTCGGGATGGTTTTGGATGGTTAAACGGGAATTTTGAAGTATTGCATCTGGTCTGCAATTTTTAAGCTTCTGTTATTTCTGCATCTGCGGAAAAAGGACCGCAGGAGCGGTTCCGCAGATGCGGCTCTTTGATCGCAAAAGCGGCCAGAGGTGGCCTGGGGTGTTTCCACAGAAACGGACCTTGTTTTGCTGAAGCGGTCTCCGCAAAAGCGGATTCGTGTCCACAGAAGCGGTCCTGGGGAAAGTGAGTGAGACCGTAGAAGCGGTCACTAGACCGCATAGGCGAAACCACAGAAGCGGTTTGATATCCGCAAAAGCGGATTCTGAGGGGTCTAAGTGAAATCGCAAAAGCGGTTGTTTTACCGCAAAAGCGGGACCGCAGAAGCGGTCAATGGATCGCAGAAGCGAAAATCACAGAAGGGTTAAATTGAGATCAATGTATTTGATTTTTCAAAAGTGTAAAATCAATTTAGGGTGCGAGCTAAGGCGATTTTGGGCGATTTTGAGGAGGCTTCGTAGGAGGATCATCAGGTAAGGATATTTGGTCTTGGTTTATGTTATTGTAGTGTAAAAACATGTATTAATCACTGAAAATTCAAGGAATTTAGGGGTAAAAATGGTGGTTAGGGTTTGAAGCCTAAAAGAGGCTAAATTTGGAATTTGAAGGGGCTATTGGACTCCAATTTTGATAAATTTTATATGTATGGACTCGTGGTGAGATGGGAATTTTGGAAATATGAATTTCGTAATTTTTTGAGAAGTGGGCCCGAGGCTCGGGTTTTGCCAACTTCGTATTTTTGGGTGTTTTTCGAGTCATTTCAATTGGGTTATGTTCCATTAGCTATTTTGATGTATTCTTATTGGTTTTCATCAGATTTGGCACTCGAGGAGATCGATTTGCGAGGGAAGCGCAAGGCGAGCTAGGATTATGGCCAGTTCAAGGTGAGTGGTAGTCATGAATGATATGCTGAGGGTTTGAAACCCCGTAACTGCACTATACGGTGCTATGTTGAGATGAAACATGCATCATGTGATGAGCGTGGTGATATTGTGACTGGGGATTCGGACTTAGTCCATCCCGATTGATGGTTTACTGTACTTATTGACTGAGAATGAGCTCATATCCGAATATTTGGGCTAGTTGCCATGTTTGGGGCCTTGTGCCGATCTGTAGAACCTTAGGGTAGCATGTGGAGCTAAATGACCCCTATACCTGTTGAACACATACTCTCAGTCGTACTCTTAGCTGTAAAGCATAACATGAACCGGTACTATAAATGTGCTCTAAGTGAGAATACCTAGGGTTGAATACCCTGTTCTAGTTGAGTGGGCCCGTGAGGTCAAGTCTATATGGACTGAGAGGGGTCGAGGACCCATAGTGATGTATTTGACATATACCGGATCGGGCTGCATGCCGCAGCAGTATATACACATACATGTATCGGATCGGACTGCACGCCGTAGTGTTTTATATATGATATATATTTATGGATCGGACTGCACGCCGCAGTAGTATAATATATATGGATCGGACTGCACACCGCAGTAGTATATTATATATGGATCGGACTGCACACCGCAGTAGTATATTATATATGGATCGGACTGCACGCCGCAGTATTATAGCGCTTAGGCTGAAGGAGCCCCTCCGGAGTCTGCACACACACCCAGTGAGCGCAGTTACTATTATATTGGACCAGGCTGCACGCCGCAGCATTATATCTATTATATTGGATCGGGCTGCATGCCGCAATACTATATATATTATATCGGATCGGGCTGCACGCCGCAGCAGTATTAGTAAGGACCGGGCTGCGCGCCGCAGCAGTGTTGGATAAATGTGAGACAGTAGTAGACTGATACTGGACTTTCCTCTTTAGAGATGTTCTTACCTGTACTGTTATTTTTAGAACTGTTTAGTGTTCTTACAGGTTTTCTTACTTCCAGTTATTATTTATTGCTATTACTCACTGAGTTGGAAGTACTCACTCTACTCCCTGCACCTTGTGTGCAGATACAGGGATTCAGGAGGGCAGTTGAGCTATATTACTGCGGTTTCAGCTTCTGCGGAGTCATCGAGGTAGCTGCCGGTCGTCCGCAGGACCCGATCTCTCCTTCCATTATCTTTTATTCTCTTGCTTAGACTCAGTTGTATAGGGTATTACTCGGATGTTTAGAGGCTCAGACTTGTGACGCTAGATCTTGTTGGGCTGTTATTTCAGTTATTTGTTTTCCGCACTCGTCTTATCATTATGGAAACAAGAGATTTTACTTAATTTAGAATTTTTGAGTTTATAATTGGATTGGTTAACGGGTAATGGTCGGGCTTGCCTAGCAATGTGTTGGGCGCCATCACGACTGGGGTTTGGGTCGTGACATATACACTCCTAATGTAATTAGAGACATGGACAAGCAGTATGATCTTCAGATGATATATATGCAAGCGTGGAGATCGAAAGAATATGCAGTTCAAGTACTGAGAGGAACCCGAGCGAATCATATGAAAAGCTGCCAAGCTACTTTTATATGTTGGTTCTTACAAAACATATTTTGGTGATAAGTTTGAAAAAAATAGAGGAAGACTTGTTCATGTATGCTTTAGTTGCACTATATTCGTCTATAAAAGGATGGAAGTATTGTAAACCGATTGTTGTTATAGATAGAACCTTTCTTAAATCGGCATATAGAGGAACATTATGGATATCATCAACACAAGATCCACTAGGTAATATCCTACCACTCACATATGCCATAGTAGATTAAGAGAATAATGCTTCCTGGTAGTGGTTTTTTGCAAGATTCAAGGATGCATTTGGGGAAAGGGAGGGAATGTGCATAGTCTCGGACAGGCATGAAGGCATTGAAAATGCAGCGGCAACATTGTATCCACAAGTACCTCATTGTGTCTGCATATGGCATCTATGGAATAATGTTGTGACGACCCGACCCGTTGTCTCATGTGTTGTTGCTCTGTTTCCCCCATTTATTGCTTCTTCATGTTTCTTTATCGATATGTGGTGTGTTAGAGTTGATTTGGATTTGTTTTGATAAGAAATGAGACACTTAGTCTATTTAAGGAAAGCTTAAGTTGGAAAAGTCAACCGAATGTTGACTATTGAGTTATAGGGCTCGGATGTGAATTCCGGTGATTCGATTAGCTTCAGGAGTTGATTTGTGACTTAGGAGTGCAATCGGAATTGGGTTTGGAGGTCCGGTTTAGAATTAGGCTTGAATTGGCGAAGTTTGAATTTTGGCGAATTTCGGTTGATAGGTGAGATTTTGATCCGAGAGTCGGAATGGAATTCTGAGAGTTTCTATAGCTTCGATATGTGATTTTCGATGTGTGTGCAAAATTTCAGGTCATTCGGACGTCGTTTGGTCGGGTTTTTGATCGGATGCGTGTTTCGGAAGTTTTTAAAGAACTTAGGCTTGAATCCGATGTGAATTGATGGTTTTAGCGTTGTTTGATGTGTTTTGATGATTGGAACAATTTTGAATGATGTTATGGGTTATGTTGGTGCTTTTGGTTATGGTCCCGGGGGCCTCGGGATGATTTCGGATGGTTAACGGGGAATTTTGGAATTCCATACAGCTGAAGGCATGCTGTTTCTGGTATTTTCGCTTCTGCGAGTCTTGGACCACAGAAGCGGAGCCGCTTAAGCGGAGCTGTGATCGCAGAAGCGGCGAGGAGATGGAAGGCAGGTTCCGCAGAAGCGAAAGAGCGGACCGCAGAAGCGGTACCGCTGGTGCGAAAGTAGAACCGCAGAAGCGGATTTTTGGAAGTTTAATGAAGACCGCAAAAGCGGAAATCTGGCCGCAGAAGCAGTCCTGCATAAGCGACAGCGGGACTGCAGAAGCGAAAACTAAACTGTTCAGAGGGGGTTTTATTTAACATTTCATCCGCGAGGGTTATATATTTTCCTCCATTTTTTAGCAAGCTTTGAGAGCTTTGAGGCGATTTTGAAGAGGGATTCAAGGAGGAATGATTGTAGGTAAGATTCTTGAACCTAAAACTCGTTTTTATTGAGAAATCTACCTAGAAATTCATGGAAGTAAACCTAAAATGGATGAATTAGGGCTTGAGTTTTTGATATTTCAAATTGGAATTTGATAGGTCATTTGAGCTCGGATTTGGGACTCCTATCAGTGGGGGGGAATCTTTGGCTCGAATCATGTGAACCTCCCTTTGGTAAATGGAAGTTTTATAAAGACTCATGTGATAAGTAAACAACTAATGATGTAATAGATTGATAATGGTTTATTTATATGCATGTAGTATGTTGAAGTAATTAAATTATGTGGGACTCATTGAGGTGACTAGTTTATGTGCAAAATGTAGCAAGTGATGGAATACGTGCAATTGTTGAGGTAATGAATTGTGAGCTAGCTGTAGAGATAGTTGAAATTGTGAAATGGTGCTTGGGAATATGTTTCGGGGGCTCTCTGACAGGTAGATATGTCCATATTACAAGGAAAACTCTGGCAAAATTTCTCTAGAATATGGGAGTTAGTGAAAATTTCGAGTCTTCATATCATGTCTTTCAAAACCAACTGATTTTCAAAATCCTCATTCGAGGACGAATGATTTTAAGTGGGGGAGAATGTAAGGTCCCGTAAATAATTTTGGTCTCAAAACTTAGTAACCCGTGGTGTCAACTTCGAATATGTGTTAGAAATGTGTCTCGTCGCGGTTCGGACCCTTGGTAGTGATTTAAGCCTTTAAAAATCAAAAGAATCAATTTTCCAGAAAAATTGCCATTTATGCGGTCCAGAATGCGGTCGCAGATAAGCTATGCGGACCGCATTCCTACCGTAGAGTGAAGCAGAGAATTGGGCTAGGTTGATGTCAAAAATGCGATCCATTATGCGACCGCATAATCAATATGCGGACCGCATTCTTACCGCAGAGTGAATCAGAGAGTTGGTCTAAGTTGATGTTGAAAATGCGGTCCATTATGCGATCGCATAATCAATATACGGACCGCATTCTTACCGCAGAGTGAATCAGAGAGTTGGTCTAAATTGATGTTGAAAATGCGGTCCAATATGCGGACCGCATTTCGATTCTGTGATCACAGAATGCGACCGCAGATCTCACCCGGACTTCTATTTTATAAAATTTAAAACCCGACCCCCTTTATAATATAATGCCCTAATCCCTCATTTTAACCATTTTTCTGAACAAAATAAGAGAGAGGGAGGAGGGATTCTTGAGAGAAAAGTTTATCTTCTTCAAAATTGTTCCTCAAATTACCTGGTCCGGAAAATTCTAAAGCAAGTGTCTTTATCTCCATTTCTACAGGTAAAATCCCTAACCCTTTTTCCTTGATTTCCAGATTTTAAGCTAAGAGAGGGAGTCTCATGCTTTGATTCTTGAAATAATGGGTGGAAACTCACATGCATGTCTTTCAAAAATCTAAAATTCAGTAAGAGGAATTGGGTAGAAGTAAGGGGCTGTGCTCGATAACCTAAATAAGCTCGGATAGTAATTGTGAATTTCAAATTCTAAGGTGCATGTGTTAATTGTGAAGTAGATGGACATGGCTAGATTGCTTGGTGACTGATAATAGGAGTTTAAAAAGGAAATTCGACTTCAGGTATGTATGGCTAACCTTGACCTTGTAGAATCGCCTTGTTGGTGCTCAAATGTTTGGTATGTGACATTCACGTGAGTAAATTGTGAAATTCGTGTGATTTGTATGATTGTGATTATGATATGTGGTATTAGATGAAGAACAAATGACGTAAGGAAATTGTAAGTGATGCAACTGAAAGAAGTGAGATATTAACATCTATGGCTTATCGTGGGCAAGTATTGTTGTAATGTGAAACACTTGTGGATTGTGGAATGTGACGGAAATAGTGTGGATGGTTATGGAAACATTTGTAAATTATTGTTGCTATTCCTTAAAAAGTGTTGCTGTGATCTTTGTGAATTGTTCATTGCTGTTGTTGTGATTGTTTGTGAATTGAAAATGTACGGTGGGATCGGGTTGCGCGCCGCAACACGAAGTAATAAGGTGCGGGTTGTGTGATAAGGGTGGCCGAGGTAATAAAGGTGGCCAAGGTAATAAGGGTGGAAAGTGATCGAAATCACCGTTGAAATGAAAATATGAGCAAAAATGTGAAATCTATTGATGTGGAAATGTGGAAAGGGAAACAGGAGAATTTGTAAAACTTGTTTGGCTTGATTGTTCTTTCTTTCTGGAATTGATTGTTGCTTCTGTAACTGTTACTTATTTATCTATGGCTTGAGTTTACTTGGCGCAAGGTTTGTTATACATACCAGTACAATTCAAGTGTACTGACGTCCCTTTTGCCGGGGGCGCTACATTCGTGTTATGATTGTAGGTGGATCTGCAACAGGTATTCTAGCCCACCGATCATAGCTCCATTTTCGCCATCCGTCGACTGTTTTGGTGAGCCCCATTCCTCTCGGGGCCCTACGTGGCTCAGGCCGCTTGTCTCGGTAGTTTTATTTTGCTGTTGTGTAAGGTATAGCCGGAGCCTTATTACCGGCAAGTACTGTATTGTTCCGTTGTATCTTTAGAGGCTCCGTAGACAGTGGATGTAGGTTAGAAGCTATTTATATTCATGTTTCTTTTGTTGAGCAACGAATTGGTAATTTCACTAATTATTATGTGTGTATGTTTTGAAAAAGGGTGATCTAAAATTAATTATATGGCTAGTTATTGGAATGCTGAATAAGGAAAACAAGGGGTGGCTCATGGGTTAGGAAAGGCACCCAGGTCCGCTTGACTGGGGATACCCGGTCGAGCGCCGGTCATGTCCCTTGAGTTTGGGGCGTGACAAACTTTTCTTGGTATGTATTAACTCGTGGCGAGATGAGGAATCCGGTAATGTAAGTTTTGTAAGTTTTCGAGAAGTGGGCCCGGGGCTCGGGTTTTGCTAGTTTCGAGATTTTTGCTATATTTTGATTGTTTTCGATCGGGTATTGTTCCCTTAGCCTATTGTGATGTATTCGTTGTGGTTTCGGCCAGATTCGACGCGCGAGGAGGTCGATACGAAAGGAAAGGGCATTGTGGAGTAGTATTTGGCCGGCTAGAGGTGAGTAATAGAAGTAAATGTTGTTCTGAGGGTTTGAAACCCCGGACTTTCACATCGTAACGCTATATTGAGGCGTGATACGCACTCCATGACGAGTGCGGGGTCTGTTACTATTGGGGATCGTGACTTGGTCCATCCCGTGTGATATTTATACTATACTGGTGATTGACATACATACTTTATTGATACTTACTGGGCTGGATGCCATGTTTGGGACCTTGTGCCGACTTGTAGAATCATTCGGGGATTGATATTACTGCTTTAGCATGACTTGCATATCATTTGGTTTCGGTCCAAGGTTTTAAATACTATTTTGCAAACTCAGCCATATTTCTAAGTTTTGAAAACTCAAATGATATTTTAAATGTTATTTCGGGCTGAGAACTACTGTTTTATGAATGCCCATGGGGCTTATGATGTTTTCTGGACTGATTATGGGTGGCTCGGGCTGCGCGCCGCAGCAGTGACTTAAAACAGTGGTAACAATGGTACTGTGTGATGTGACTTGAAACATTATGGGTGGCTCGGGCTTTGTGCCGCAGCAGGAACTTAAAACAGTGGTAACAATGGCACTGTGTGATGTGAATTGAAACATTATGGGTGGCTCGAGCTGCGCGCTGCAGCAGGAACTATATGATGTAAATGGGTTAGGTAACAATGACTAACCAGGATTTGATTGATGCCACGAGATGGCTTGATATTGCGCTTGGGCTATAGGAGCCCCTCCGGAGTCTGTACACACCCCCAGTGAGCGTCGTCGACGATAAATGATTATGGGTGGCTTGGGCTTCGCGCCGCAGTGGGTACTGGAATGTGCCATCATATGCATTCTATTCATGCATTTGTATCTTTAATTGTTGTTCAGTTCCATGCATTGCTATATATTTGGATTATAGCTTACTTTATGTATTTGCTGTGTTTTCATACCTTCGGACTGTATTTATTTTTATTACTCACTGGGTCGGAGTACTCACTTTACTCTCTGCACCTCGTGTGCAGTTGCAGGTATTGTTCACCCGGTAACGGGTTTTAAGCTGATTGAAGGTATCACTACTGTAGCGGAGCAAGGTGATCGCCAGCGTCCGCGGCACCTAATTTTCCCTTCTTTGATTTTGAATTTGATTCATGTAAATTACAGACTCTGTAGTTGTGTTTAGGCTTCTTTAGATGCTCGTGACTTGTGACACCCCGGTCGGGTTGTGTTGGGTGGTAAATGTCGGCTATTAATGTCATTAAGTCGTATTATTCATTCATTTATGTTTATAAATTGTTTAAAAGGGGCATTGTTGTTCTGTTGGCTGGCCTTGTCTTCACGAGAGGTGCCATCACGACCGGGTTTGGGAATTGGGTCGTGACAAATGTAAAAAAAATTACAAAAAAACCATTTGCTGCTCAAAGACATATTCTTTGCTATGGCCAAAGCATACACAGTTGAGAAGTTTGATCACCACATGGCAGAGGTAGAGAAAATTGATAAGAGGGTCAAAGATTACTTAATGAATGTTGGGTATGAAAGATGGTCCAGAGCACATTCCACTGTCAACAGAACATTCACGATGACTTCAAATATTGCGGAGTCGATCAATGCAGCACTCAAGGCTGCTAGGGAACTCCCAGTATTGCCTTTGCTAGACTACATAAGGAAATTGATTGGACGATGGAATGTTACAAACCTAAAGAATACAGTAGAGTCATTCACTGATCTTGGAAAAAAATATGATACAATGCTGATGCACAATCTCGAATTGTCACATCACGGATCTATTATATCATGAACCTTTTGTATGATTCTGTTAAACTAGTGTCCACCTGCATAAAAGAAAAGGCTTTCAATTTAATGTAACATTTATGCCTACCCCACTCCTGAAATATTGGTTGGTTTGACATGATATTAAGCTATTTTGAATCTTGTAGGCTCTCTAGTATATGTATTTTGAGGGCATCTGCTTTGTCACCACTAATGATAGTTGATAAATTTTGTAGGTGTTCCCTTCGACGAGTTACTTCTATTCATTACTTGACAAGGGTAAGCAGAGAATGGTGTTCCTAAAAGATAGAACTTGCACTTGTAGAAGGTTTTAGTTGGATGAGCTGCCATGTGCACATGCTTGGGCAGTATTAAAATACAAATACATTGATCACATTGAGTATTTCTCGATGTACTATACCACGAAGTACCTATTAAAAACCTATAAAATTTTAGTTTATCCGGTTCCTGATTAAAGCACATGGGAAATTCCTGCAGAAGTTCTAAATAAAAAAGTCTTGCCACCAAACGTGACTAAAACAATAGGAAGGCCAAGGAAGGGGAGGAGCAAGCCAATATCTGAAAGGGAACAAAAAAAGTCGATTTCATGTGGACAGTGTGGAGAAGGTCACAATAGGAAAACTTGTAGAAATAATATAAAGAAAGGATGAAATGTGTCAAATTTAGAATTACGTATTATTTTACTTTATTGAATATCATAGAGATTTAGAAGAATGCAATATATCAAGAACTATATCATTGTATAATATTATTTAAATTTTAGATATAAATAAATATTTGACCTATCAATTAAAATCGTGTTGCAAGTTTATATTATACATCTGTTTGATTAAAAAGAAGTTGTATCATATTTGTATCATATTTGTATCATTTATGTATCGCTTGTGTATCACCTATGTATCTCTGTGTATAGGCTCTTACTCATACCTGTATTTGTGTAGTAACAAAGCTAACTAATGGAAAATAATCATAGCAACTAGAAAACTATGCAAATATTTTTAAAAATTTGCAAATAAGAGTGGATTCATCAATATATATTTGAAAACTGTGTATCATATGTGTATCATATATGTATCATGTGTGTATCTGCAAGAGACAATATATCACAAACTACCGTATATTTTTATATCTATAATTCACAACATAAAATCAAGGGAGAAAACACAAAAATAAACTAAATTGCAACAATTCAATATCGCACTGAAACTTATTAAACATTTATAACAGAGCAAACATCTCATTTGCCATACAATTCTTAAAAGTATTCCTAAAATTCAAACACAAATAAATCTGATCTGTCTTACAACAATGACAAAATAAAATAACACAATACAAAAACAAAATTATAGAGTTCATCCTACAACAATGACAAAAATAACTACTTCTTCTGCTTTCACGACTTATTCTGTCGACCAATAATCTCATCATCACTTTGCGCGTTCAGTTCCATCTTTTTCTAGCATAATCCCACAAGAGAGCACCAAATCTATGCTGGTGTGCATAGGCATTGAATTTTTTAGGAGGCGTCTTGCCCTCAATGAAATACTCGACAAATGATGCCGCAAATACACCGCAATCACAAAAATAAAAAAACAATAACTATCAAACTGCAGAATCTAAAAACAAGACAGATTGTGTTGAAAGAAATTCATACACTTCGACTTGTTGAGGCAATCCTTCGACCAGTTTTATATCAAAGAGGGTAATCAAGTCTTTTAATTTGTATACACCAGTGTGCCAATTGATTTTTTTTTTGCTTAAATAGAAATACGTGTGCACGAAAAAATGAGGCAGCAATACAGAATACTTGGCCATGGTCTTATGAACTTTGGCTTGATGAGCAGCTCCACCGCGCATAGAGTCATACATATAAATGAACCTATCTTTGAAGGACATCACAACCATTATTCAATGCCATTGTTCTACAATATTAATTGGCATTAAGACATGCTCGACAGTGTGCTGTGGAACATTGGCATCCAAGACAAACCCCTGAATATACTCTGCAATGACATGTTTCGGAGTGCACACATCACTGTCTCCATCTGTATCAATAAATGCCTGACACAACTCATTAATTTTCTCGTCGAAGTACCAATCTGTGGTGGTGAATGTTACAGGTAGGTCTTTGTAATACTTTCCCTTCTTCCTCAGATAATAGAACGAAACATCAATGTGCTGAAATAAAACAAAACAAATAACTAATCACTAAAGGCTCGTAAGCTTTAAGCAGCTACGGTTTTTCAAACCAAAATCACAAAAAAAAAGGAAAATTAAATGCTCACTGCTATCTCTTGTTCCAGGAAATAGCAATTAATAATCTGTTCTAACTTAAGAGGACTGAGTTTTTATGTGTACACTGGCTAAAATCTTTAAAAAACTACAAAAGTTAATTATTACATACCAAGTCATCCAAGGGCTGACCATTATATGCTAAAGTGTAAAATCATTTTTTGTCGTCAACATGAAATACACCAAGATCATAAGCAGGATTGAGTTCACTAACATGCTTGAGATAAATTTCATTCCTGATAATATATATACACAAAAGAGTACATTGATTTGATATAAAATAATAATATAAGTGACAATATATTAAAATATAAAACTGAAAAAAAAACTTAGAAGTTGGAAACATACTTCTTTCTAGACTCCCCTTCTCTGACCCACGTAGCAAATACATTCAACAAAAAGCTATTAATGCTAGTTCCGATTTTGCTTTGAAAAGGATGCTTAATAGAATAAATTTGCATTTATCCTTTCGCTGCACCAACACCAGTACTGGAACTTGAATCAAACACAGTAATGAACGGAGACTGCATGGCCTTTGCAGGACATCTCTTTATACTTCAGGAAGTAATTCAGCATTGTACAGAACCATCTCCCCTGCAGCCTCATCAACACTTGTAGTCGCATAAACAACACCAGTCCGAGATTCATGAACCTTTTGTTTCTTAGATTCTTCCTCCGTCTCCCCTGCCGCCGCATTAACACTTGCAGTCACATAAACGACACTAGTTCGGGATTCAGAACCTTTTGTTTCTCATATTCTTTCTCCGTATCCCCTGCAACTACATCAACACTTGCAATCGCACAAACAGCACTAGTCTGGGATTCGGGAACCTTTTGTTTCTCAAATTCTTCCTCCGTCTCCCCTGCCGCCGCATCTGCAATCTCACCAATAATGCCAGCATGTTGTACATATGGTGTGAAAGTTACTTTAGCAAAAAAAATGTCAACTTTCACACCAGAAGGTCCTTTCATAGCATTGACACCTAACTGATCTGCTATACTAGTATCTCTTTGAGAATGTGGAACATATTTGCCTTCACTTCCACCGACCTATTTTTTTTAAAAAGAATCGAATTATCAAAGACAACAAAGAAAAAAAAGGGAAAAGTGCAGAATGCACAACTAAACACACCTGAAAATCATCCATTTCAACATCTTCATTTCCACCAAACTCTATATTGCTCACAAAATCATTATTGTCTTGACGATCACTGGTGTCTTTCTCTAGATGTGCACCATATTTGACTTCGCTTGCACCAAGCTATTTTTAAAAAAAAGTATATAGTAAGTTAACTAAAAAATAAAAAGAAATGCACAATGGAAAAGAAACACATACCTTGGTATTTATCAATTTAAAGAGCTCCTTGATATTTATCAGAAACATGATCCATAAAGGAATTTAACGGCTTATGTAGCTACAAGATGAAACAAATAAGAAAGATAATAAACTTTAAATATACAATTTGAACAATACTTTCAAAAAAAAATATAAAAAAGACCAATATATACTTGCTTCACATCAGCTTTCAACTTCTGCAACTCACGGTCATAATCAACAGGTTGGACACCTGGCGCATTTTTTGGGCTTTTTTTGTGGGACATGCTCCTTGATGTATTTTGGGGGTGGCGTGACACAATCATCGCTATCATCAATAGGAAGTTTTTCCTGTTACGTGATGTCAAATATTTCTAATACTCATCGGTAACTTCAACAGGCAAAGTAAATCTCCTTAGCTCTTCAATTGTCGGAGAGATATTTTTAAACTACAAAGGTAATCAAAAGTGATTTAGTCCTAGATGTATCAAAGATGTATAAAAACTGTATGTTTGATGTATCATAATAAATTACAGTGTATTATAAATGTATATTCCATCAAGACATAAAAGATGGTACCTTATTCCCTGTACTGTTGAAGAAACCAGCAGAGAAGTCCTCACGTGTTGGCCTGTCTATCATTTACCAATTCAATATGCGTGGTGTATGATCTCCAACACAAACATCAAACTTTTGATCAACTACAATGCAACTTTTATAGAACCACACCTGTAGTGCAAGAGAAAATCTACCAATCTTATAAAATTCAGACTTTCCCCTCAACCTATCCCTCACCGACTTTATTAAAGCTCGAAATGCAATCTTACCCCATGGAAACAACACATACTCGCCACTCTCGACAAGATGAAAATCATGTTTATTTATAAATTTCTTCTGAGCCTGAGTGGACATTAGAAATGTGTTTATGAAATAAATGATTGCAGTCTTAACTGCGTCTTCATCAGACTGCCATTTCTTCTTCTCAAAATAATCAATAAATGACTTCTTTGACACCACTTCAAAACCAAAATGATAAGTATCCACCAACCTATTGGGTCCTCTAAATCTACCCTCAACATGTTCATTACCACAACAGGTTAAACCACTTACAATACAAAATTCTCGAATACCAAAACATAAAACACATTCGTCATTCAATTTCACATAAAATTAATCACACTTATCTTGAACCAACTCCCTAAACATTAAAGAACGAATAAGTTGTGCCTGGATAGCAACTCGAGATAAATCAAGAAAATAACCAAAATAGCTTTCCCTAAACATTCAAAGTCGGACATCAGTCAACTTTGACCGTAAAACTGATACAATGTCCACATTAGTGTATGATGACCAATGAGTAACAAGAATGGCTCACCAACTGGAATATAGAGCTTCCACAGCTACAAATACATGACACAAATTAAAAACAAAAAACTACAAACTAAATCCAAATTTTAAAAGAAGAGTCAACAATAGAAAAAAGTATAACAGAAATTGTATATACTTTACAAACTTTGTCAGGAATTTTAATTTTTTCTGCCTTCTGAACATTGTTTTTTTGTCTTGACACCCAAATTCATTCCTGTGATGACCCAAAGGGTCATCACCTATTTTAAATGAATTATGTATTTTCGAGACCTTGAAAACCTTATTTAGAGTCGCCTCGATTTGCGTACGTTATTCGGGCGCGTAGCTGGAAAGCTTAAATATTAAAATAAATAAATTTAACTTTGGTCAACTTTTTAGGTAAACGGACCTGGACCCATGATTTGACGGTCTCGGAGGATCCGTAGGAAAATATGGGACTCGGGCGTATGCCCGTAATCGAATTCCGAGGTTCAAACCTCGACTTTTGACCACGCGGGCCCGGGGGCAATTTTAGACTTTTTGGGTAAAACTTTTGAAAACTTATTTTCATGCGTTGGGGTTGATTCATTTTGTGTTTATTAATGTAATTAAGCAATTTGTGATTAAATACGAGTGAATTGACGGTGGAATCAAGGAGTAAAGCTATAATTGAGGCTTGAGTTGTGTTTAAGGCATCGAGGTAAGTGTTTGGTCTAACCTTAGCTTGAGGGATTAGGAGTTGAGTCTTATTTGCTATGTGGTAATTGTCGAGTACGGCGTATAATCATGGTGACGAGCATCTATACGTTGGTTTCTAGCATGACCGTGAGTCTTTAAATTGTGAATATCTTGATTATGTTGTATTTATCTTGCCTCGATGATGATTACTACTTGTTGTGAAAAGCTTGTGAAAGGAAATTGTGACCTATGAACATCGAGGAGTATTGGCTCAAGTTATATTACAATTGTGAATGTATATGAAATGGTTGAACCCTTTGGAGCATTAGCTCAAGTGGTAAAGTGAGATATGAAATAAAATTGAAAGGAAGAGAAATAGTAATTAAATTGTTCCATTGCCGGGATATTATTTTTTATTAATTATTTTTTCTTGCCGGGACGTTGAGATTATTGATGTGGTACCCTTGCCGGAATTTAATTGTTTAATTGCGATCCCTTGCCGAGATTTCTATTATTATTATTTTATTTATTCCCTTGCCCCTTGTTTGTAATTGTTGTTTGGGTGAGGAAGAGTGTTAAAGCATGATGGGTGATGTCGTGCATTGTTTGTTTATTGTGAGGAAAGATTATAAAGCACGAAGGGTGATGTCGTGCATTGTTTGTTTATTGTGAGGAAAGAGTGTAAAGCACGAAGGGTGATGTCGTGCATTGTTTGCTTATTGTGAGGAAAGAGAGTAAAGCATGAAAGGTGATGTCGTGCCGCACGATGTACCATTCCATGCCTATTATATTGATTCTTATGGTGAGGATGAAAGTAAAAACACGAAGGGTGATGTCGTGCTCTTGTCCTTGATTTACATGATTCTTGTTGATAATTGAGTTTTGTTGTTCTTTACGTTTATTTTACTGATTTCCTGTTGTTACCTGACTTTATCGTAATGTCATTGATTCCCTTGCCCTAATTGCTTTGTAATTGTTGCTTAGGTGAGGAAGAGCGTAAAGCACGAAGGGTAATACCATGTATTATTTTGGTGAGAGAGTGTAAAAGCATGAAGGGTGATGCCATGCACTTATTGCCATTTATTATGATTTCTTGTTATTATTAGTTCATGTGCATTAATTGTCTTATTCCATAATTACTGTGATACTTAT
Source organism: Nicotiana glauca (assembly GCA_026770625.1). Taxonomy (NCBI): domain Eukaryota; kingdom Viridiplantae; phylum Streptophyta; class Magnoliopsida; order Solanales; family Solanaceae; genus Nicotiana; species Nicotiana glauca. The sequence continues at coordinate 74,177 of MU727325.1, forward strand.
GTTGACATTTCCTTTATTGTGTTGCTTGTTATTATTGGATCAAGGTATCCTTGCGCAATATTACGCCTTGAATTTATGCTATAATTGCTACATGTTTATGTGTCTTAATTGATACTTGACATTTAGTACACTAAATATTAAATTGCCTAATTGTTCATAATTTCTACTTGTCATTATTTGTTTTCCTCAGTGATTCATAATTTTTATGTACTTGTTGTCTTATGAATTCGTATTGATTGTTGCATTTGTTGAAGTAAATTTCATTTGGAAGAACTGTTGATATAATAAAATGGGAGCGGGTGGTACGCCTATCACAAGATATGAGCAATGGGATCGGGTTGCACGCCTACAACAAGTTGTGAACCGAGAGTGAAATTTGCTTTGTTTTCCTTATCCTTGTTACAAGTTGAATTCTGGTTTCCTGATAATTCTCTTGAGACTCTACTTTATCTGTTATTGCCAAAAGCATGTTTCCCCCTCCCATCTGTATTTGTTTATTTCTGCTTTACTTTCTATTGTATATTATACAACTGCACAGGTTTATTTGGTGGTCTGGTCCTAGCCTCGTCACTACTTCGCCGGGGTTAGGCTAGAAACTTAGCAGCACATGGGGTCAGTTGTGCTGATACTACACACTATGCTCTTTTGCATATATCCAGTATCAGACAACAGCAGTAGCTCAGCAGTTAGCCTTCAGTCCACAGAGACACCGAGGTAGCTGATCACGCCCAACTATGCCTTCTAAATAGGACAATACAGTCGTTACAAAGTACTCAGCGGAATCTCTCCAATTTCAAATCTAAAAAGCCTGAATTGTCAAGCTTTCATTTCATTAATTCTTATCGCTAATTTTGGGTACGCTTTGAGTCGAAGTTAACATTAGTTAATGGCTTTTGTCAAAGAGCCGTTGATTAATGTGAGTTTCGACTCATCTCGAATTTGTCAAGGTCCGATCGAATGGCTTTCGATTGAGCAGAGCGAGTCGAGCTCGAGTCGCCTTTGTTCCCGAAGACGATAAGTTTTAGCTGGTCTCCATTGGTATTCTGCCCCTCCTCTCTTTAAGCTCAATTGTCAGTCACATAATCTACGCTTATTTTCTGTGGTTTAATTAGATTTATTGGTTATTAGTTTAGTATTAGTTTGCGTTTTCTTCTAAAAATGTTTCATTCAGAAATGACAAAAACAGGAAAAATGAAAAAACTAATCATATTGTTATCTTTAAATTTCTATAGTTTTGATTGTGTCTTTTGTTTGGTTTGGGTTTGGGAAAGTTTTGGCCAGTGAAACGGAGGCCCAATTTGGAAAATTGCCCATTGGCCCATTTTGGTCTGAAGTCTTAAGGGGTAATAACAGGGGTGGTTGAGGGTATTTGAGATATTGAACACAAAGGGAATAATTTCATTTATAGAAGATAAGGCTGGGGAAGGTCACATGTGAGGAGTAAGGAGGGATTTCAGGTTTCATCCGGGGAAGGATAGGAGGCTAATTTAGGGGGGGAAATGAATGAAAAATTTTAGAAACTTCCATTACCTCACCCTGCCTATAAAAGGCAATGAATTCTGCCTTAATGAATAGTTTTTCAGCTCACAAATTCCCCCCAAAAATAGCCCCCCCTACAATTTTCAGATCCTCAGTTTGAATTCAAATTGAAAACACCTTAGATCTTAGTTCATCTCAATAGAAAACAAAGACAAAAAATATAAAAACCTTCAAAAAAAATACTGTTTCATTAGGAATTTTTAGGCTAATTCCGACTTTGGTTAGTGATGCTGATCTCTTAGTCCAATACTTGTTTGCTGAAATTTCTCTGAAAGTACACTGGTTTGATTTCGAGTATTTTGGTCAACTTGAACTGGTTTTGGTGAAGCTTTGGGGTTGCTGAAAGTTTAAATTGTGTTGGGTTCATTTTTGGGTTCATTTGGAGTTCGTTTGAGCTTGTTCGACTTTGTTTTGGTTTGACGTGTTGATCCTGCTTGATTTTAAAACATTTCTGAGCCCTGAACTCTTCCTGGAATGCCTGTGATCACCTGCTAACTACTGTTGATCTCTCGTTCTTCTTCTCCTATTTCATTTTTCAGGTACACGCTTGAATTCATTAATGTAACCTCAAATTGGAGCGAAATAAAGTATAATTTCAGACTTATATTCATGTGAATGCTTGTAGTGATATTCTGTCCAATAATGTGAGATTGTTCAGTTTTGATTTGTTTGAATTATGTTGAATTAGGAACTGTAGAACTTAGGACTGCTTCTACTGATTTGAACCATTTGGATTTGTAATAGACTGTGGACTGTGAAAAGTGGAGATTGTTTGTTAGCCTTAATTAGTTTAATTTCATATTTTTGTGCAGTTCAATCTTTGAAATCAAAAAGACAACTGAAATGGGAAATGATTCTGAGATCTATGATCCTTATGGGAATTAGCATGTTATCAAACAAATTGCGAATCAGTGCAAAAGCCCTGTTCATGTTCAGTCTCGACACTAATTGCAGTAGTTCATTTTAAAATCAGGAATCGTCTGAGTGTTGATTTAATAATATGTCCTTGAGTAATTCAAAATAGTTAGTCTGTTTGTGTTATCAAAAATTAGGTCCCCAGTTTGATTCTCACCTTTTAAGAATTCACCAAACGACCTTGGATAAGTTGGCTTGTGCACGAAACTGAATTCAATTGGCTGGTATCGCTTTAATTTGGGTATATTCGTATTGTCTTCCTTTGCTATAATTTTTGAGAACTTAGCATAATTTAGGAGCAACTTCAGGGGGTGTTTGGGTTGATTTAATTGAAATTTTTGTTTGTCTTAATAATTAGCTTAACTCCAGGCCATTTGAGCATTAGTGCCTTGGCGGATGGCCCAGTTCGATCCTGATTGTGTGCTCGCCTGGACCTGGGCCCAAACCCACGATGGATTGGCCTTTGTGCCCACTTGAGTAATGGTTTTCTTATGTGGGTTATGTTTAGGACCCCAGCTGGTTAAGGATATAAAATTCATATGAGTTCAATGGTCCCAAGTATAATAATTCTCCAACAATATTAATTAACTAGGACTTTTCCTTTCTTTATTAGAGATAAACAAAAATAGAAAATCATAGTCATTTTAGGTTGGCGTTTCAAAATAAAATGAGACGAGCCTCGCCAAACAAAACAAATAAATTGCGGGGCCCTCGATAAATGTTATACTAAAAAATACTTAGACTTCGAATGGGCCGTCTAACGAATTTCACGGCCTTCCCCAGAGATAATAATGCGTTAGACACTTTAGACGCACTTTTAATAAAATTATATTCCTAAACTCGGGTGCGTATTTATGTGACCCAAATTCAAATCTCAATAAAATCGAAATGTGTCAGCAACCATGGGTGCATTTATGTGACGTGGTTCGAGACTCGTTTTCACGACGTTGCAATTCCTATTAAAAAATAATAATAAAAGCGGTTTGAAATTATAAAAGCACTTAAGCTAAAACATGTTTTGAAATCAGATAAATCCAAATATAACAGTTGAGCAACCGTGCTAGAACCACGAAACTCGGGAATGCCTAACACCTTCTCCCGGGTTAACAAAATTCCTTACCCGGATTTCTGGTTTGCGGACTGTTAACAGAATCATATTTTCCTCGGTTCGGGATTCAACCGGTGACTTGGTACACCATTAATCTCCCAAATGGAGACTCTGAAATCCTCATAATAAATCCCGTTCCGATTGTCCATTAAGTGAAAAAACTCATTTATGCCTTTGCGGGGTGTAGTGAAAAGGAGGTGTGACAGCTCTGGTGACTTTGCTGGGGATGAGAACCCAGAATATCTGGTTCAGGGTTCGAGAATTTGAGCTTGGAATAATTGTTGTATTTGGCTTTGTTTATCTGATTTTATTACATGTTTGGGACTAATGTGCAAAATGTTGATTTTTACCGCTTTGATATTATTTGAACTGTATATATAAAACTGATACGAAACCTTTCTCTTCTCACCTCCGGGGATGTGCTTACAGGTTGAGACTCCCTATTCTGTTAGTGTCATACCCTGAAATAAGAAAGAGGCCGGACAAGTTACTAAGCCGGATGGCCTTTTGGTTCCCGGTACGTAGCCCCCTCCTCGACTCGAGTTGTCTGCTCGGGTACACAGTCTAGAACACATACCCAGGTTTTGAATCTAGAATAACTTGACCTCATACCGAATCCCTAGTAGGATCACTTATTTGCATCACGTGCATATGAATTAGGGGACTCAACACAGGGGTTGGGTCCGTCTAGGACAGGTGACCTGAAATAAAACGACCATCCCGATGCATCTTACGTGCTAATTGTGCATTTATTTGCTCGGCCTCGCATGTTGACCAGCTTGTATATAATGAGCAAACAATTATGAAAAATAGCAGTGTTAAGCGAGGGTGACCATTTGTTTTAAAAAAAAAAACTAGTGCCCAAATAGTACCGAAATGCTGCCGGATTTTTGAAAAGAAAAACAAAAGAAGGAAAAAGAGGAAAAATATTGTTCAAATAGTTGATTTTGGCAAATTTGCCGAACTACGCTGGTTTGATTCTCATCGGATGTGAGATACGTAGGCAACCCTCATCGGGTCCAACCACCCATTTTCAAAAATAGCCAAAAAATATCAAAATTTTTGACAAAATAAGTCGGGTGACGCCATTCTTGGTTAAAATCAGCTGAATGTCCCCAAAAGGGCACCGGAAGGCTGTTTTTACAAGAACAGCCACCCTGAGTCATTTTAAAACGATTTGCGAGCACAGCCTTAAAATCGCCCTCTCGAAAGTGCTGAAAAGGCCGTATTCGCAAAACCGAGTCTTTGTCTTCTCAGCCGAAATTTTTTGCAAAAATAGCCACTTTGCTTTTTATGTCAAAATAAGTCATTACATGACCAATTTTTTTTAATAGTCACAGTTGACATTGAAGCCTTCTCAGTCTTGCGCAGGCCTGCGGTGATACCGAGTGATGCCCCGCAGGCCCCAGGATGTGAAGCTTTGATGTACTCCTGATCTAGTTTTTAATCATCGAGTTTGTAGTTTGTTATTTTGATTCTACTTTTGTAGTTTCCCTTCAAGAAAAACAAATAGTCTAGTATTTCTTGTAATCGGCGTTTATTAATAAAATTTGAAAATCCCAAAAATTATCCCTTTATTTTTGCATTCAATTTACAAGAACTACGGTTGGTCCGATTCATGCGGGGTCATGATACGTAGGCAATCTCCATAGGATTCGACCATAACCAAAAGAAAAAAAAAGGGGGGGGAAGAAAAGAGAGAAAACACAACAAAAAGGCAAAAAGAAAAGAAAATAGCCGGAAAAATAAGAAAGAAAAGAAAAAATCAAGAAAGGAAGAAAATAGGAACAAGAGCAGACAAAGGCAAGAGTGAAAAGAAAAAAGAAGAAAAATAGAGGAAGAGAAAGTTTGCAATTGGAAATAAGGAAAGGCCGGGATGACGCATGCGACCGATCAAAAGCATAATAGGAACTGTTAACTGCTTAGGTGCATTCACTCCCCAAATGTGCAGGTACCAATATGTTAAATGTCCTAACGCTAACCTGATGGTTTCATTTTGTCATGCCATTCCAGAAAGGTGGTTGGTTTGAGGTTTTAAAGTGGTAATTCCTCTTTACAACACAAGGACAAAAGGCAGTCGGCATCCTGGCAACCCATTCCTACAACACCCAGTCAAATAACAAACTGAACATGGCAGGCCAAGAATCAGATACCAGTATCATGGACCCGTCAAAAGAGGTGGAAGTGGTAGATGTCAAAGCAATGAAGGAAGAGATGTATAAGTTGAGGCATCAGATGGCCGAGATGCATCAGGCTTGGGCTAAGGGTCAGCCGACGCCAGTTTATCCCGCCAATCCAGAATATATCCCACCTTTGGCTCAGTCTCAGGAGCCTCCTCCTCTGAATTCATCTTCACCTTTCCTTTCTATCAACAAAGTTATGGCACCACCTCCTATCCTCCCAAAGCTCCACCACCCAAACAAAACCCTCCTCCACCAATCACCCCTGTCTTTGTGGCGCCTCCACCTGCCATATTGCAAAGATCTTCCAGTGAGCCAATATTTCAAACTCACGACAGCCAGTACCACCCTCCTGAGCCTACCTCTAAAGCTCCTGAGCCATATTCCTACTCCCCCCACTTTGAGCTCCCGGTGGAAACTGACAAGCCGCTTAAAGATCCGGAACAGGAAGATGTTTCAAAAAGTAAAAAGCCTGGAGCAATCCTTCAGGAACGTGCAAGGATTGGGTGGCCGAGTCAGTGTGGCCTACAAGGATTTGTGCTTATTTCCCGACGTCCAGTTGCCTACAGGATTCAAGTTACCCAAGTTTGATCTGTATGACGGACATGGTGATCTGGTAGCCCATCTGAGGAGATTTTGCAGTAAGATGAGAGGATCTGGGGGAAGGGATGAGTTATTGATGGCGTACTTTAGTCAAAGTCTCAGTGGTGCGGCTTTGGAATGGTACACGCGACAGGATCATGCCCGATGGTACACGTGGGATAATTTGGCCCAAGCATTTGCGTGCCACTTTCAGTACAATCTCGAAATTGCCTCGGACCGTCTGTCACTGACTAAAATTGAGAATAAGCCCGAGGAAAGCTTCAGAGAGTATGGTTTACGATAGAGAGAACAGGCAGCAAAAGTTGATCCTCCCATAAAAGAGAGCGAGATGGTCGACTACTTGTCACGACCCATTTTCCCTAACAGGTCATGATGGAGCCCGACACCGTTGTCAGGCCAGCCAACTGCGGAATTTGTGATTTAAGTTCTCATTTTACCCTTGCCAAAGAACAAATATGCTAGATTTTTCAAAGTTAAAGTCGAGACCAGTGAGGATTTATAATGTGGAAAATTAATATGCAATCCCAAAATAAACATCCACTATAGTGTGTGCCAAGACCTGGTGTCACAAGTACGGGCATCTAGTAGAATATACAAAACATCTCTATCCTACTATCTGAAATAAAGAAAGATAGCAAAAATACAAAAGAAGACTTCATCCGGCTGTTGAGCAGCGTAGGAAGGGAAGCAACTCACCGTAGGTGCATCTATGTGTGTAGGTGCATCTCTACCCACTTTGATCTTTGACGCTCGGAAAGATGTTTTTGGGGGTAAAGTGCCATCCGTAGGATTGACTGGAACATCAACCAGCATACATAACCACGTCACAAGTGAGGGGAAGTAAAACCCCTTAGTCATCAAAGGAGACCAGAGGATCATTTCATCTCTAATGATTTTAGCAATATCAACGTCCTTCCTGGTCATGAAACACCAAACTATAAAGCCCGCAAGATGTTCACATCTGTTGTGTTGCCCGTGGGTAACAATCTACTACAAATCATGGTGAACTAGCACTTAGCTTCCCATCTAAATGACTTGGAATGTAGGGTCATGTTTTCCTGAATCCAAACAGGTCGTCCCCCTAAACATATAGACTCAATCAGAGTGCCCCAATCTATCCCTGGCGAATTGTGGTAATAATCATTGTCGCAAGTGAACGGAGGCAGCTGCAGGACCTGGCAAATTTTATGGACTGAGGCATATACTACTTTGCCCCGCACAACCACCGAACGGCACATATATTCCGGGCAGTTCAAGTAGAACTCCCAGACTATCATAGGGTTTGTCGTGTCAGGTTCATCAAACAAGTACTCCATCCCCCTCCGGTGGATTTCCTCGTACATGTCTGGCTTTTCAACGCGGAGGGCAGCCCTGTTAATACCAATCTCCGGGACAAAGCTTTTAGTGGCTTTCGCATGAAACCTGTCCTGGGCCTCCTCGGACGTGAACCGGGTGGCATCATAAGTGGGCACGTCGGAAGTGCTTTTCGAGTTTCGTCTCTTCTTACGGGCCATAGTACCTGCAACCAATTCATCATAACTATCAGGGGCAGCCAAACATGTGCCAGTCGGATGGATACTCAGACTTCACCACCCGCTGGCACCAAACAATTACCCAAAGTGGACAACATCCACTATTGTCCCCACATCACTTATCAATGATACAATTTTTCCCTATAATGGGGCTGGGCAGGGGGTGGGGCATTTTTGGAGGGGGGGTTAGTAGATAGGTAGGGTTTGAAGGGAATGGGGGTAAGAGAAAGGAGTAATGGGGGTTTTGAGTTATGGGAAGAAGAAAAGAGAAGAGAGAGTGGGTGTTGGGGAGAAGAAGAAGAAGATTTGGGAAGAAGAAAAATAATGGAGAAATTGAGAGAGTTTGGAGAGAAGATAGAGAGAATAGAAGGGAAAAGGGGGTGTCGGTATTGGGAATGGGTGATGTTGTGGGTAGGTTAGGGTAATTGGGGGGGGGGGGAAGAAATAAAAAAATATTTCTTCTGCACGTACCTGGGCTTGGCCCGAACTACCGCGGTTACGCCGTGACCGCGGTGGACGAACTTCAGAGAGGGTCCTTAACCGCGATCCCACCGCGGTGGGCCTGTTCCTAGATGCCAATTTCGAGGGTTTTTTTTTTTGATATTACAAACTACATTTATAACACATTCGTGGGTTGCCTCCCACGCAGCGCCTGATTTAACATCGCGGCACGACGCACGTGAGCGCATTTAAGGCTCGCTCGACCTTTGAGGTTGAGTCAGGTGGATCTCAGAACCTTTCTTTGGTTCGTTCATGCCCACACATAATTTTAATCTCTGTCCATTGACTCTAAATGTACGAGAGTCTTTCTCAGTGGCGATCTCTACAGCACCTCATGGGAATACTTTAACCACGTGAAACGGTCCAGACCATCTTAACTTAAGCTTACCAGGGAACAACCGCAATCTTGAGTGGTAGAGCAATACCATATCCTCGGGTTTGAAATGTCGCTCAACAATGTTCTAGTCGTGTAACCTCTTCATTATTTCCTTGTACAATCTTGTGCTCTCAAAAGCAAGATGTCTAAACTCGTCAAGCTCATGCAACTCGGTGATTCTAGTTGTGCCTGCAACTTCAATATCTAAGTTCAACCGCTTCAATGCCCACCACGCTTTATGTTCAAATTCCACTGGCAGGTGACAGGCCTTTCCAAACACCAACTTATATGGTGACATACCAATTGGTGTTTTAAACGCGGTCCTGTAGGCCCAGAGTGCATCATCTAGCTTCCTCGCCCAATCAGTTCTTGTGGCGTTCACAATCTTGGTTAATACACTCTTGATCTCTCCGTTGGACACTTCAACCTGTCCACTAGTTTGCAGGTGATACGGAGTGGCCACCTTATGGCGCACGTCATACTTTGCAAGAAACTTTTCGAAGGATCTATTACAGAAGTGGGTGCCTCCATCGTTGATAATCGCTCGTGGTGTCCCGAATCGGGTAAATATGTTCTTTTTCAGAAATCCCACCACTACTCTTGCATTATTAGTGGGTAATGCAGTAGCTTCCACCCACTTGGACACGTAGTCCACAGCAACAACTATGTATTTATTTCCAAATGAGCTGACGAAGGGGCTCATGAAGTCAATCTCCCATATATCAAATACTTCCACCTCTCGAATCGGGTTCATGTGCATCTCGTGGCGATGGAAAATGTTCCCAGTTTACTGACATTCATTGCAGCCCTTCACCCATAGGTGCGCATCTCTAAACACTGTTGGCCAAAAGAATCCGACCTCAAGCACTTCCGCAGCTGTCCTGACCCCTCCAAAATGTCCTCCATATGCTGATGCGTGACAAGCCTGCAAAACAGAAGATTGTTCTATCTTGGGGACATAACTCCGAATCATATTGTCAACACATATTCTAAACAAATAAGGCTCGTCCCAATAATACATGCGGCTATCATGATAAAAAAAATTTCTTTAGACAGATGAAAGGTCGTGAGGAACTACACCACTGGCCAGGTAATTAGCAAAGTCTGCATACCATGGCGCTTACTCAAGATTAGTAGCGAGCAGCTGCTCATCTGGAAAGGTTTCCTCGATCTCTTCGACCTCGATTGCTTTTTCAGCTCTTTCAAGTCGTGATAGATGATCAGCGACTTGATTTTCTGTTCCCTTATGGTCATGAATTTCGAGGTTGAATTCTTACAACAGCAGTACCCAACGAATCATGCACGGCTTAGACTCCTTTTTTTCAATTAGGTACCTGAGAGTTACATGGTCAGTATATACGATTACTTTGGAACCAATCAGATATGATCAGAACTTGTCGAAAGCAAACACCACGGCCAACATCTCCTTCTCAGTCACAGTGTAATTCAGCTGGGCTCCACTCAGTGTTCTACTAGCATAGTATATTGGATGCATCAGCTTGTCTTTCCACTTCCCCAGCACTGCCCCCACTGTGTAGTCACTAGCGTCACACATGAGTTCGAACGGTTTCTCCCAGTCGGGGGCAACTATGATAGGTGCTGTGACTAACCTCTTTTTCAGCTCATCAAATGATACCCTGTAATCATCAGAAAACAAGAAAGGGTGATCTTTTTCTAACAACTTACGGAAAGGGTTGGCGATCTTTGAGAAGTCCTTTATGAATCGCCGATAGAAACCGACATGCCGAGGAAGCTTCTGATTGCTTTGACTGAGGTTGGAGGGGGTAGCTTTGCTATCACATCTACCTTAGCATGATCCACCTCAATTCCTTTGCTTGACACCCGGTGTCCCAAGACTATGCCTTCTTGTACCATAAAATGGCACTTCTCCCAATTCAGAACCAGATTAGTCTCGATACACCGCTTCAGCACTCGAGTCAGATTTATCAGGCACTCATCAAATGAGTTCCCCACCACTGAGAATTCATCCATGACCACCTACATTATATCCTCTACCATGTCAGTGAATATGGCCATCATGCACCGATAAAATGTGGCGGGTGCGTTGCATAGGCCAATGGGCATCCTCCGAAAGTTATAAATGTCATACGGGCAGGGGAAAGAGGTCTTCTCTCTGTCCTCCGGTGTAACGGAGATCTGATTGTACCCGGAGTACCCATCCAGAAAACAGAAATGTGACCTCCCTGCCAATATGTCTAACATCTGATCAATGAAGGGAAGTGGGAAGTGATCTTTCCAGGTGGCTAGATTTAACGTTCGATAGTCCATGCAAATTCTCCAGCCCGTGACGGTTCTTGTAGAGATAAATTCATTCTTATCATTCTTGGCTACCGTCATGCCACCCTGTTTTGGAACACATTGAACTGGGCTAACCCAGCTGCTGTCAGAGATTGGGAAAATGATTCCCGCATCTAACCACTTGATTACTTCTTTCTTCACCACTTTCTTCATATTGGGGTTCAGCCTTCTTTGGTGTTCCCTGAAAGGTTTGTATCCCTCTTCCAGTAGAATTTTGTGCATACAATAGGCGGGGTTGATCCCTTTTATGTCTGCCATGATCTACCTAATGGCAGTCTTGCACTCCTTCAGTACCTACAATAGTTGTTGAGCCTGTACATCTAACAAACTAGATGAGATAATAACAGGTAATGTGGAGTTAGGTCCAAGAAATTCATACCTGAGATGGATGGGCAATGGCTTTAGTTCTAGCTTTGGTGGTTCTTCGATGGATGGCTTGGCTGGAGGAGTTTCTCTATTTTCCAAGTGCAAGGGCTCAAACTCTAGGGGTCTATCCCAGAACCCTCTACCCTCTAACACCAACACCCATTCTGCCAGCTCCTCTCCATTTACCTCATCCAAATTCATTAGACATGCAGCAAGGGGGTCCTCAATAGTCATCATTTCATCATCAGACTCTAAAATTACATCCATGGCATCAGTAAGAGAGCAATTGGCGAATTTCACTTGGTCGCCTCATAGATTTCTGCTCATTGAATGTTATTTCTTCATCGTTTAGTCTCATCTTGAGCTCCCCAGTCTCACAATTGATTAGAGCTTTCCCAGTGGCCAGGAACAGTCTTCCCAAAATTATAGGAATCTCTTCATCCACCTTACAGTCTAGGATCACAAAATCTGCATGGAACACAAATTTCCCTACCTGAATCAGCACATCGTCTAGGATTCCAGAGGATCGTTTCACAGTCCTTTCAGCAAGCTGCAACAACATAGAGGTGGGTCTAGCTCTTCGAATGCCCAACCTCTTATAAATTTCTATGGGGCATAAGATTGATGTTGGCCCCTAGATCACACAGTGCCTTAGCAAAAGCAAAATTACCAATAGTGCATGGAATTGTAAAGCTCCCTGGATCAAACAGTTTTTCCGCAATTGGTCTAGTCACCACTACACTACAGGTCTAAGTAATAGTAACTGTGGCCAAGTCTTGAAAATCAAACTTTAGGGACATCAAGTCCTTCATCATTTTTGCATACCCAGGCATCTCCTTTAAAGCTTTAATTAATGGTATATTTACCTGGATTTGCTTCAACATGTCAAAGAACTTCTTGTATTGCTCCTCCTTTTTGTACTTAGCCAACCTCTGGGGGAAGGGTGCAGGGGGTCTCTTCTTCCCAATCACTTGGGATTGATCTTTCTCAGCTGCTACATCAACCACTGGCTCCTGGACAGTTTCAGCTTCCTTAACGGTCTCATTCTGAATGCTATTTTCTTCTTGAGCAGGTTGGACTGTCACTTTTGTCAGTTTCGTTGATTCATCCAGCTCGATGGGCACTGGTATGAGTGTCTCAGCCTGTCTAGCTTCTCCAGCCCATTCTTGCTCTTCATCCAGATCTCTGCCATTAGGTAAACTTACCGCCATCAGCTGCTTCGGTCAAGAATCTTTTGGATTTATCTGAGTGTCTGCAGGTAGTGTCCCATGAGGACGATTGTTTAGAGACATTGAAATCTGGCCCACCTGTACCTCAATATTTTTGATTGCTGCATCATGTACGTCGACTCTCTCATTGATTTTTACATTAGACCCAATAACCTGCTACATTATTGCTTCAAGTCTAGCAAACCCATCTTCCTGCCTTCCACCATGTTACTGCTGAGGTGGGTGGTACCCCTACTGCTGATTCTGATCATTGTATCCCTGTGGTCGTGGGTAAGGTGCCATATTGTTGAGGGGTCTCATACCTCTCATGTTCCCAGTGTTGAACTGTGGTTGTGTTGGCCTGTACTGCTGACTTTGTTGACCCCAATTCTGAACACCCTGTCTCTGGCTGCCATAATTAGACACATAGTTCATTTTTTCAGGGTAGTGATGATGATCGTGTTCAACATTCCATTGATTACCAACTGCCTGACTAATGCAAGATGCGCACAAGCCCCCATTAGTAGTATCGACAATATGTACTTGTTGTTTCTGCCTTGACTCTTCCAAGTACTGAGTGCACCACTGGAGTGATAGGTGCACCTATGGTTATCCAGCCCGAATTCTGTGCCATCTTGTCAAGCAGACACTGGCCCTCTCTCCATGTTTTGCACAAGAATGCCCCACCGGTTGAAGCATCAACAATGTTCTTTACGCTATCTGACAATCCCATATAGAATCGTTGCCCCAATATTGGATCTGGAACACCATGGTGTGGATATATGACCAACATCCCTTTAAAATGCTCCCATGTTTCATGCAAAGTCTCCATCAGTCTCTGTTTAAAACTCAAAATCTCATCAATTTGTTGAGCAGTCCTGTTGGGTGAGTGGAACTTGTTGTGAAATTGCTTGACTAGTTCATCCCATGTTGCTATAGAATTTATGGCGAGCGAATTCAGCCAATTCTGGGCAGCTCCTGTCACTGAGAATGGAAACAATAACAGTTTGATTGCTTCTGGAGTTACATTGGGTTGCCTTTGGGTTTTGCATATAGACAGGAAATTCTTTAAGTATTGCTGAAGATCTTCTACTTGTGACCCCGAAAATAGTCCTTTATTCTACAACAAGTGCAGCATGTTATTCGTGATTTGGAATGACTCAGCCAGTATCTGCGAGACTACTATCGCTGTGGGTTGTGCCCAGTCATAGAGAGCAGCCTCAGGCACTAGCACTATTGGTGCTGCTGGGTTTTCCTGGTTATCTCCCATGATTGTTTTGAATTGTATAGTTGTTGGTTGTTGTTTGTTTTGTCGGTTAGCCCGATTCAAAGCCTTGAAAAATTTCTCGGGATCTGATAATGCTTCTAATACTTCACCAGATCTCGATGAGTTTCTAGGCATGCACCTTTGCAACCAAGTCAACAAATGTTAAAATTTCAATGTAAAAATTGGGTATAGAGAAAACTGACTACACTAAGAATTTTTGTACTTCTTTCAATTGTAATTGATAACACCGTTAATTCCCTGGCAACGGCGCCAAAATTTGATCACGCCCAACTATGCCTTCTAAATAGGACAATGCGGTCGTTGCAAATATAATCCGGTTTACAAGTCCGGAGTCGAATCCCACAGAGAATTAACCTATCAATTACCTTTGTTGGAATCACTAAATTCTTTATAATCAACTTCTCCAAAAGTTGTAAACAATGTTTGATGGTATTTCAACTAACTAAGATTGAAAATAAATAAATAAACAGCTGTAAACTAAATACGCTTTGGTTGAAAACAATAATGAGAAGGTTCTAAGGTAGTGAGTTCCCCTATTGATGGAATCCCTTCCGATTATGTTTCATATAAATTCACCAAAATATCTCTATCAATCATCTTTTTACTGTAAATCTCTCCCGAGTAATTGCGATAATTTACTAGACACACTCTCCCGAGCTACGCTAGCTGACTTCATTTATTACAGCTCACTTTAGATCACATCCAAGGCTTCGTTGTCCCTAATCTCGCCTTTAAACCCGTAGTTATAGATCCCTCTTATACTTTGGGAGTGGTATTGTACAACAATTACCTAAATATGCACTCTCTCCTGAGTTATGCACACTAAATAGGCACAGCCAATTGAGGATCTTGTCAATTAACTACAATAAACACATAATTGAACAAATAGAGATTAACCGGCAAACTATATGAACATAATCAAGAAGTTCATCCTTCAATAGGTTCCATCAAAACCTTAGACTAAAGTATTTAGCTACTTATAACAACTTGAAGATAAACTAAGAAAATATTTATCATGGAAAATTGTAAGAAAAAGAATAAATAAAGAACTATGATGTTTTGGGTGATATCTCACACTTGTGTTTCTTTGCCAAAGTACTATCTAAACAAATCTGACCTAATGTGGCCAAATTCCTGCTTTTTATAAGGGTTTTACACCAAGTTTTCCTGACTTGACACTTTCGTCCCTGGCTTTTTCGCGTTCTGCCGCGGTCCCACCGTGGTTACGCCGGGACCGCAGCCAAATAGGTCCTCTGAATCTCCATCTCTACTCTGCCGCGGTCCTACCGCGGTTACGGTCTGACCGCGGCAGGCTAAGTTCAGCACTACTTTTGACTTTTCACTTGGTGCATTTCTTGGGCATTGTTTGATTGGCCTCCTTTTCTCTGTAATTGATCCCAAACTTGCTCCATCGACTTCTTTAGTTGGACATAGCCTGCAAAGAATGAAAAGCACTAATCAGAGCATTTGGTTATCACTTTTTACAACAAAGCTATACAAAAATGTGGTTCTTTAGGGTCTAATTATAGTCTAATTCACCTATTATCAGTAGCCTTGCAGGCGTCCGCAGGCCCGGCGTCTCCTCTATCTTATATTTCATTATGTTATCTCATGTTTTGAGATAGACACTGTTACTTTCTTTCAAACGGTTGTATATAGTAAATCTTAGTAGTCCGTGAGTATTGTGACTCTAGTTCTAGGTAGAGGCATATGTGGATTTTTCCTTATTAATTTGGTTTATATCATTTAAGTCTTCCGCTAAATTACAAATTTCAATGTTGTGTTAATTATTCATTTCCTATTAATTAAATTGGTAAAAATAGATTGTCAAAAAAAGTAGTTATGGATTATAAATGTGTGGCTTGCCTAGCTTCTACGAGTAGGTGCCATCACGACCCCTGAGGGTAGGAAATCCAGGTCGTGACAAGTTGGTATCAGAGCTCTAGGCTACATAGGTCTCACAACTCACGGACAAGCTTAGTAGAGTCTAAGGAATCGGTACAGAGACGTCTGTATTTATCCCCCAGAGGCTACAGAGTTAGGAAAAAGTTTCACTTCTATTCTTTCTTGTCGTGTGATTTTGTTCTCTCAGTGCTAAATTGAAATCTCTACTCTTGTCCTTTCGTGAATAGCGAGGTTATGTACCACTTCTTCAGCCGAGTAGCAGCACAGACCAGTGATAGATCAGCTATGTCTTCGGAGGCTTTGTGGAAGTCAGATAAGTTTCACCAAGCTTTTCACTACTACTTTCAGCAATACATCTTCTGAGGATCCCCAAGATTATCTATACAGCTGTCATGAGGTTCTCAGGAACATGGGGATCGTGGCGACCAATGGGGTCAATTTTTCTACTTTTCGCTTGTTTGGATCCGTCAAGACTATTGGAGAGATTATTGATTGGCTAGACCAACTGGATCGCCAGCTTCGACTTGGGAGCAGCTCACGCATATATTCCTGGAGAAGTTTCTCCACATCACTCAAAGAGGGGTATTATAGGTGGAGGCAGAGGTATTAGAAGTGGAGGTAGAGACATTATATGTGGAGGTAAAGGTATTAGAGGTGGAGGTGCAGGTATTGTTCTGGTTTGTGATTGAGATGTTTCAGTGTTATTTGATCCAGGGTCTACGTATGTTTATGCATCATCTCATTTGGCACTGTGCCTGGTCATGCCTAGAGATTCATTGAGTGTTCCTATTTATGTGTCTACACCGGTGGGTGACTCTATTATAGTCGACCGACCCCATTATTCGTGTATAGTAGTGATTGGAGATTTTGAGACTCGTGTATATTTGCTTCTTCTAGACATGGATGAATTCTGTGTTATATTGGGATGGACTGGTTATCACCTTACCATGCTATCTTGGGTTGTCGTGCCAATACTATGACCTTAGCTTACCGGGTTTGCCTCGTTTAGAGTGGAGAGGGACTCATGGTCATTCTACCCGCAGTGTTATATCATATATAAAGGCTCGGTGTATGGTCGAGAAGGGGTGTTTGGCCTATTTAGCCTATGTCCACGATTCTAGTGTTGAGGTTCCCTCTATTGATTCTGTGCCCGTTGTTCATGAGTTTCTTGATGTTTTCCCTTCAAACCTGCTGGGTATGCTACACGACAAGGATATTGACTTTTGCATTGATCTGGTACCTGGCACTCAGCCTATTTCTATCCCACCATATCGTATGGCCCCGTCGGAGTTTAAAGAGTTAAAAGAACATTTGTAGGATCTGCTTGAGAAGGGTTTCATTAGACCCAGTGTCTCACCTTGGGGTGCGCCGATGTTATTTATCAAGAACAAGGATAGGTCAATGCGAATGTGTATTGATTACCTGCAATTGAATAAGGTAACGATCAAAAATAAGTTTCCACTGCCGAGGATTGATGATTTGTTCGACCAGCTTCAGGGTGCCAGGGTATTTTCCAAGATTGACTTGTAATCTAGCTACCATCAGTTGAGGATTAGGGCATTTGATGCCCCTAAGACAGCTTTCCGCACTCGGTACAGGCATATGAGTTATTGGTTATATCACTCGGGTTGACAAATGCCCCATCAGATTTCATGGACTTGATGAATCGAGTGTTCGGGCCTTATTTGGATTCATTCATGATAGTTTTCATTGATGATATATTGAAACATTCCCACAGCCAGTAGGAGCACGAGCAATACCTTAGAGTGGTTCTTCAAACTCCGAGGGATAGTCAGTTATATGCAAAGTTCTCCAAGTGTGAATTATGGTTGGGTTCAGTTGCATTTCTAGGTCATGTATCAGCAGAGGGTATTCATATGGACCCAAAGAAGATTGAGGCAGTCAAGAACTGGCCTAGACCAGCATCAGCTACAGAGATTCGGAGTTTCTTGGGGTTGGCAGGCTTGACCCAGAATGGTGCCCAGTTCAGATGGTCAAACGAGTGTGAGGCGAGCTTTTAGAGTCTCAAGATAGCTCTAACTACGACACCAGTGTTGGTTTCGCCTACAGGTTCAGAGCCATATACAGCTTGTTGTGATACTTCTCGTATTGGGCTTGGTGCAGTGTTGATGCAGGATGGCAAGGTCATTGCTTATGCTTCACGACAGTTGAAGATTCGTGAGAAGAACCATCCAGTTCATGATTTGGAGATGGCTTCCATAGTTCACACATTGAAGATTTAGAGGCATTATCCATATGGTGTGGCATGTGAGGTGTTCACGGATCACAAAAGTCTTCAGTATTTGTTCAAGCAAAAGGAGTTAAATTTGAGGCAGAGGAGGTGGTCGGAGTTGTTGAAGGATTTGATATCACCATTTTATATCATCCGGGAAAGGCCAATGTGGTAGCCGATGCTTTGAGTAGGAAGTCAGCACATTTCATTCTTGTGGCAGTCTCTTATTCTTCTGAGAGGTTAGCTGAGATATACATTTAGGAGATTGTTCGCCTTCATGGTGTGCCCGTATCTATCATTTTGAACCGGGGTAAGCAGTTTACCTCGTGCTTTTGGAGAGTAGTTCAGCGAGAGTTGGGCACACGGGTTGAGTTGAGCACAGCATTTCATCCCTAGACGGACGGTCAGTCCGAGCGGACTATTCAAATTTTGGAGGATATGCTCCGAGCTTGTGTTATTGACTGTAGAGGTTCATGGGATCAGTTTTTGCCTTTAGCAGAGTTTGCCTACAACAACAGCTACTAGTCGAGCATCCATATGACTCCTTATGAGGCTTTATATGGTAGATAGAGTCGGTCTTCGATTGGATGGTTTGAGCTGGGAGAGGCTCGGTTGTTGGGTACGGATCTAGTTCAGGAGGCCTTGGACAAGGTCAGGATCATTCAGGATAGGCTTCGTTCAGCACAATCCAGGCAAAAGAGCTATGCAGACCGCAAGGTTCGAGATGTGGCTTTTATGGTTTGTGAGCGGGTATTGCTCCGACTGTTGCCTATGAAGGGTGTGATGAGGTTTAGGAAAAAGGGTAAGCTTAAAACTAGGTATATAGGCCCGTTTTAGATTCTTGATCGAGTGTGAGAAGTGGCTTATAGACTTGCTTTGCCACCGAGTTTATCAGCCGCGCATCCAGTGTTTCATGTGTCCATGCTTCGGAGGTATCACAGCGATCCAGCCTACGTGTTAGATTTTAGCATTATCAAGTTGGACAAGGACTTGTCTTATGAGGAGGAGCCGATGGCTATTCTAGACCGGCATGTTCATCAGTTGAGATCCAAGAGTTTCCCTTTTGTTCGTGTTTAGTGGAGAGGTCAGTCTCCTAAGGCATTGACCTAGGAGTCTGAGTCCGATATGTGGAGTCGTTATCCTTATCTTTTTCCCAACTTAGGTACTTCCTTCTTCTGCCCGTTCGAGGACGAACGGTTGTTTTAGAGGTGGAGAATGTGACGACCCAAAGGGTCATCACCTGTATTAAATAAATTCTGTGCTTTCGAGGCCTTAAAAACCTCACTTAGAGTTGCCTCGATTTGTGTGCGCAGTCCGAGCGCGTAGTCAAAAAGCTTAAATATGAAATTATGTGAAAATGCTAGTTTTGATATTAAAATGAATAAATTTGACTTTGGTCAACTTTTTGGGTATACGAACCTGGACCCGTGATTTGATGGTCCCGGAGGGTCCGGAGGAAAATATGGGACTCGAGCGTATGCCCGGAATCGAATTTCGAGGTCCCGAGCCGAGAAATGAATTTTTAAAAGAAATTATTTTTCTAAAATTATTAAGGAAAAATTGAAATGATATTTGGTTGGAACGTGTTGGTATCAGGCCGTATTTTGATTTCGGCGCCCGGTATAGATCTTATATGTGAATTAAGATATTTCTGTAAAATTTGGTTAAAAATGGACATCGTTTGACGTGATTCGGACCTAAATTGGAAATTTTGATGTTTTATGAAGTTTGAAAGAATTCTTGGATTTTGAGGTTTAATTCGATGTTTATGATATTATTTTAGCGATTTGATCGCACAAGTAAATCCGTAGAATATTTTTGAGGTTATGCGTATATTTGATTTGCAGCCCCGAGGGCTCGGGTAAGTTTTGGATAGGCCACGGATGCATTTTTTAACTTAAAACTTACTGGTATGAACAGACATGCAGGCTTCGCACAAATGCGAGCTCACAAATGCCAAGTCTTCCTCGCAAATGCGAAGAAGCCCAGGTCTACCCCTTTCTCGCAAATGCGAGAGTTTTCTTCTCAAATGCGAAAAACCTCCATTTTGCCAGTGATCGCAAATGCGATCAAATTTATCGCAAATGCGACAACAGTCTCGCAAATGCGAAGGCCCCAAATTGTAGTAAGGTTCGCAAATGCGAACCAAGCTTCGCAATTCCCACATCTGAGAGGTCGGGGTTCGTAATTGTGAACTCCTGTTCGGATTTCCCATATCGGAGACCTGCAATTTTTTATACTTCGCCGATTTTAAGTCATTTTTCACATCTTTTTCAAAACACAACTCCTTTGGGGGATTTTCCAAGAACAAATCTTCTTCCAAATCAATTGTAAGTTAGTTTTTACTCATTTCATTCAATCATTTACATCTTTTAACATGATTTTAACCTAAAATCAAAGATTTTCATGGGGGAGTATAGGCATGATGACGAGTATCTATACGTTGGTGTCTAGCATGACCCTGAGTCTTTAAATTGTGAATATCTTGATTTCGTTGTATTTCTCTTGCCTCGATGATGATTCCTATTTGTTGTGAAACGCTTGTGAAAGGAAATTGTGACCTATGAACATCGAGGAGCATTGGCTCAAGTTATATTACAATTGTGAACATATATGGAATGGTTGAACCCTTTGGAGAATTGGCTCAAGGGGTAAAGTGAGTTATGAAATAAAAGTGAAAGGAAGAGAAAGAGTAATTACATCGTTCCCTTGCCGGGATATTGTTTCTTATTGATTACATTCCGCTGTCGGGACGTTGAGATTATTAATGTGGTACCCTTGCCGTGATTTAATTATTTAATTATGTTCCTTTGCCGGGATTTCTATTATTATTATTTTATTTATTCCCTTTCCCCTTGTTTGTAATTATTATTTGGGTGAGGAAGAGTGTTAAAGCACGAAGGGTGATGTCGTGCATTGTTTGTTTATTGTAAGGAAAGAGTGTAAAGCACGAAAGGTGATGCCGTGCATTATTTGCTTATTGTGAGGAAAGAGAGTAAAGAACGAAGGGTGATGCCGTGTCGCATGATGTACCATTCCTTGCCTATTATATTAATTCTTAAGGTGATGACGAGAGTAAAAGCACGAAGGGTGATGTCGTGTACTTGTCCTTGATTTCCCTGATTCTTGTTGATAATTGAGTTGTGTTGTTCTTTACGTTTATTTTACTGATTTCCTATTGTTACCTGACTTTATGGTGATGTCATTGATTCTCTTGGCCTAATTGCTTTGTAATTGTTATTTGGGTGAGGAAAAGCATAAAGCACGAAGGGTGATGCCGTGTATTATTTTGGTATGAGAGTGTAAAAGCAAGAAAGGTGATGTCGTGCACTTATTGCCGTTTATTATGATTTTTTGTTGTTATCAGTTCAAGTGAATTAATTATCTTATTCCACAATTAATGTGATACTTATGTTGACATTTCCCTTATTATGTTGCTTGTTATTATTGGATCAAGGTATCCTTGCGCAACATTACGCCTTGAATTTATGCTATAATTGCTACATGTTTATGTGTCTAAATTGCCACTTGATATTTAGTATAATAAATATTAAATTGCCTAATTGTTCTTAATTGCTACTTGTCATTATGTGTTTTCCTCAGTGATTCATAATTTTTGTGTACTTGCTGTCTTATGAATTCGTATTGATTGTTGCGTTTGTTGGAGTAAATTTCATATGAAAGAACTGTTGATATAATAAAATGGGAGTGGGTGGTACGTCTAGTACAAGATATGAGCAATGAGATCGGGTTGCACGCTTGCAACGAGTTGTGAACCGAAAGTGAAATCTTCCTTGTTTTCCTTATCCATGTTAAAAGTTGAATTTTGGTTTCCTGATTATTCTCTTGAGACTCTGCTTTATCTGTTATTGCCGGAAGCATGTTTCCCTCTCCCATCTTTATTTGTTTATTTTTATTTTACTTTCCGTTGTATATTATACAACTATACAGGTTTATTTGGTTGTCTGGTCTTAGCCTCATCACTACTTCGCCGGGGTTAGGTTAGGCACTTACCAGCACATAGGGTCAGTTGTGCTGATACAATACTCTGTGCTCTTTGTCACAGATCTGGGTACCGGGCAGCAGCAGTAGCTCGGGAGTTAGCCTTTAGTCAACCGAGACACCGAGGTAGCCTTGCAGGCGTCTGCAAGCCCGGCATCTCCTCTATCTTATATTTCATTATGTTATCTCATGTTTCGAGACAGACATTGTTACTTTCTTTCAAACGGTTGTATGTAGTAAATCTTAGTAGTCTGTGAGTATTGTGACTCCAGTTCTGGGTAGAGGCATATGTGGATTTTTTTCTTATTAATTTAGTTTATATCGTTTAAGTCTTCCGCTAAATTACGAATTTCGCTATTGTTTTAATTATTTATTTTCTGTTAATTAAATTGGTAAAAAAGGATAGTCAATAAAGTAGTTATGGATTATAAATGTGTGGCTTGCCTAGCTTCTATGAGTAGGCGCCAACACGACCCCCGAGGGTGGAAAATCCGGGTCGTGACAATTCGGTCCTCCACGACATGTTTTCTCTTACCTTGATCAACATCCATTATAATCCTCTTGCTCTTCTTTTTCTCAGATTTTCCAATAATATCCTTTCGAGATTCTAACACATTAACACTGTCGGAATAATTTTATCTTCGCATATTTTGTTCATCAATCAATTTGTCAACTAAAACCGAAGTTGAATGAAGAGATAAACTCACTGACCTAGTTTTTCTTCTCATGTTGCTCGATTTCTCAATTGAAACCGACGTTGAATAAGGTGATGAACTCATGGAACGAGTTTGTCTTCTCATATTGCTCTGTTTCAAAATTGAAACTAGGTTCAATGATAAATTTTTAAAAAAAATATATGAACAAAAGGTTATAGAATTTGTGAAGAAATTAATACAAAAACTCGACCAAAACTTACAAAATCAATCGCAAAAGCCTAAAGAAAAGCAACATTCATTCTACAAAAACACATGCAATCGGAAAAATATACAAAATAAGAGGTTTTCTACTCGAAATTACTTGAAATAAGATGAAAATAACCGAAATGTATCTTGTTTTGTCGTCAATTTCAACAATTTTGGTTGAATTTTAAAAAAATCGCTGAGAGAGAGAGAGAGAGAGAGAGAGAGAGAGAGAGAGAGAGAGAGAACTCGGTTTTCTATACGAAAAATAACGGATACAAAAAATACTGACATTAATTGAAACTACGGAAAAGGCCTAAAAATGTCATTCAACTTTCAGAAATGGTCTATTCATGCCATCAGTTAAAAAAATGCTCAATTCATGTCATTGTCATTAAAGAAATGGCACATCCATGCCATTATTGACTAGCAGCAGTGGCATGGATGGGCCAAATAAAAATTGAGTTGTTAGTCAATAATGGCATGGATGAGCTATTTTTTTTAACGGCAGTGGCATGGAAATAGCAATTTTTTTAACGGATGGCATGGATAAACCATTTCTGAAAGTTGAGTGGCATATTTAGGCCTTTTTCGTTGAAACTATTTGGGCCAAAAATGACATTTGAGCCTTTTTTTTAGTAGATATTTTATTTTGGGCTATTTTGGTTAGAAAAAATTTTGTAGAGTGACATAGCTGGTAATTTCCATTATCCAAATTAATCAATCGGAACCCATTTCAGCATGTAAAGTTCTCTTTACAAGTTGGGCTACCTTCACCAAAGACAGTAGCAGTTTTGGCCCAAGAATTCGTGCTTTGGTCAACTTGCTACCCAAATAATTTGCCACTATTCATTCACTCCAACTTAATTTTAGAAAAAATAATACTGAATAACCGTTGTAAAAATAATAGGCGAAAAAGTGTATAAAATTTATATATATTTTATATATTTTTTTGACTATTAGAAGTAAATGGGCTAAAAATAATACTCCTTAATTTTGGTTGTGGACATCCACAATCGACAACAGAGTGACCAGAATCACTTTAAACAGCGCTTAAGTTCACATCTTTAGCTAATTGATATGACAATGTTACTACTCATTTGTTCTGTTAGTACCATCTTCTTTGTTTGTTTCTTAAAATCCTATACTTTACAGAGAATTCAGGTTAACAACTCTGTGAACCTTATTCCAGACATGAACAAATTATGTGGCCAAATCCACCAGAAATGTGTCATTTCTTTCACCTACAGTTAACCAATGCATCATATGCATTATTGCCTTTGACTTGGTTTCAGTACAAAACCCAAAACGTTTAACGTCGGTGTACTTCATTTGTCTCCCCAAAATTGAAATTGGTTTAACCTCTCCATTACTCTTTGGCCCCACTATAACATGGATTTTAATAGGAGAAATAACAAGCTAAACTAATATTATACTTTTCTTTAAAATATGTGTATATGAAATTCACTTTTTCGACTAATTCAAATTCGTGCATACGTTTATAATTTCTTCCATTTTCCACAGTTAATTTTATTAAGTTGAAGTATCATTATAGGGGCGGATTCAGAGTATGACGAGCAGGTTCACCGGAACCCAGTAGCTTTTATTCATACATTATATATATATATATATTAAAAAATTAATTAAATATCTATAAATATAGTGTTGTGAACCCATAAATTATTGTACATTAACTCGTAATCGTTGTAGGAACCCAAATTTTAAATTTCGAATCCGCATCTAATCATTATATATATTCACCCACACAAATATGTATAGTGGTATTAATACAATATGAGTCATACCAAAATATATTTTTCTCGTTTATTGCTATTTCAGGGATCTAACATTCAACTTTCATTTTTATTTTCCGAAACGAAATCAACCTTTTACTTTCTTCTTTTTTTTCTTCGTAAAAAAAAGAAAAAAGGAAAAAGAAGGCAAGCAAAGATTTTGGAATTGATCTTATGAAAGAATCTCGTGCCCTTTTTAGTTACTCCCTCACGTCCAAAATAAGTGATTTTTTGGCCTTCTTCTTGTAGTTCAAAATAAGTGATTTTTCCATATTTCAAGAATGAATTAATTATTTTTTTCCTACATTATTCATGGAGTAAATAGTGTTGGAATATGTGTTAGGAGTGTTTATGTGAGATAGTAAAGGTTAATATGGTTAATTCTATTGCTAATTAATGCTAAAAGGTGAATTTCTTTTTCTTAATCTGTATGAAAACACCCAAAAAATCACTTATTTTGGACCGGAGGAGTATTTTTTTTCTTTCCTGTCTTTATACTTTTTTGTGGACTCAGATGATTCTTTATCGCTTTCGTTTTTTATTTTGTTATAATTTCAAAGCATGTGCTTTGGTTAATTAGGCAAATCTGAATGCATTATTAGCAATCACTAGAAGGATACGACATTATCGTTGAGAACAAATGATTGTTCATTTGTGCTAAATCGAAGGAGAAGAGGGCACGTGACAGAGTATGGATGTTGCATTAAGGGGGAGCCACCATAATTTACATGGGTGGCCAAAAGGTCAATGGTGTCTTTAAAAATCGACGTCGGAGATGAAGCCGAGAAGACGATTAACAATTACTTACTAACTAAGCGGGTATTTGTATATATATTTGGTTAAAACTTAAAAAAGAATTTTAAAAGTTATTGTTGAAAAATAATTTTAAAAATTGAAGTTGTGTTTGGACATGCATTTTATTTAAAATAAAATTGAGATTTTGCTAGTGGAAAAAAAAATCACCAAAACTACCCTAAACCAATTTTTGGGAGCTTATTTTTTTTCTTCCGAAAGCTATTTAAAAACTGATCATATTTCATGAACAAACAATGTTTTCAAATTTATTTATTTTTTGGAAAAAATTAGCCGAGCTAAATTTCATATCCGCTATATTAAGACACGTGTGTATATTTATTACTATCAAGTTAGTTGTATAGTGATGTATTAGTTGTAGTCAGTAGAGTATTGTAAGTAGTATAAATATGAGTAAATATGTATTGGTAATTTGGTATTGTATTCATTTTGTATTTTCTGCTCAATGTACGTCTCAGCTCTTAGCTCTTTCTCTAATGAAATAGAATCTTCCAAAAGCTCCCTCAACAAAGGCCTTTTCCATCCGTCATCAGAGCCCACTCAAGCTGAGCTCATCTCCTTCATCTTCTCTGTTATTTTGACATGGTATCAGAGCAAGACTCTTGATCCTGAGCTCAATCAATCGATTCCCTTTTCAATTCGTTGTGTATCTCCACGATAAATTTCTGTACATATAGCGAATTTTGCCCAATATTCAAAACGATCCTTGATAATCATGTGCCAACCCATGATAAGAAAAAATACTTTATTAGTCTAGTAGATGACTACAGCAGGTGCACTTGGACACACATTCTTAGCTGCAAAAGCAATGCCCTGCAAGTAGTCAAGGCTTTCTCTGCCATAGTAAAGAACCAATTCAAAATTGTTCCATTAAGACCATTCGATGATAATGGCCTTGAATTCATAAATTCTGTGACTGCTTCCTTTCTACAGTTTGAGGGGATAATACATCAGAAAATATGTCCCTATATACCTAAGCAAAATCGTATAGTTGAAAGAAAACACAAGTACCTTCTAGAGACAGTCAGGGCACTGTTGTATCAGTCTAAACTTCCCGTGCAATACAAGGGAGAATGTATCCTCACCTCAAGTTACTTAATTGACAGGCTTCCTTCTACTACTCTCAAAAACAAATATCCATTGGAACTACTCTACAAAAGAAAACCCAAATACTCTCACCTCAAAAGTTTTGGATGCCTCTGTTTTCCTACAACCCTAAAAACTCACAAAGATAAATTTGAATCTAGATCCTTACCTCATGTTTTTGTGGGAACTCAATCTAGTCACAAAGAGAATTCATGTGTCAAGGGATGTTATATTTCATGAAAATATATTTCCTTTTGCTTTGCACTCTAATTCCAATAGAGTCTTTCCCTCGTTTCCACAAGTAGATTTGGACATCCATCACTCTCAACTATGTCACCTGATGCCTCATCGCCAGGGCTAAGTGAACCTAACACTCATGCAACCTCAAGCTCAGAAGAACATTCTCTTTTTCCTAATAACAATGAAACACTCTCCAATAACACTACTAGTTCAACAGTATAGGAATCTAATGAAAATCTAGGAAGGCCTTCCAGAACCCTCAAAGTACATACTTACTTGAAAGATTACAACTATTTACTTCCCAAATTACAGATAAATCATCCTGATTCTCCCTCCTATAGTAACCAAAGCACTACCTCACTCTCCTTCAATGTTTCCATACCAAATGCCAAGTGTGTTTCACTCAATGCTTTATGTTCTGATAGTCAGCAACTAATCAGAACCATTTCACATGAGACTGAACCCAGCTCATATGAGGAGGCAGCTGCTGATACTGCTTGGTAGGAAGCTATTTATCAGCAGTTTGAGGCTCTTTATATGAATCATACTTGGAGTCTAGTGCCACTTCCAGTTGGAAAAAGGACAATAGGATGCAAGGTGAAGCACAAGACAGATGGCAGCATAGAGAGATTGAAAGCAAGACTAGTAGTAAAGGGATATACTCAGCAGGCAGGGGTAGATAATACAGAGGCCTTTTCACTAATAGTAAAAATGACAATTGTCGGGGCTCTAATTGGGACAACAGTAAAGAAAGGCTGGGAGATCTTCCAATTGGATGTGAATAATGCATTCCTCCATGGGGATTTTCATAAAGAGGTATACATGGAAGTACCTCCGGGTCTAGCTGTAGAAAGGCCAGGTTTAGTGTGCAAATTAAACAAGTCCATATATGGTTTAAAACAAGCAAGCAGGCAATGGTATGAGAAGTTGGCTGAAGCACTCTGTTCCGGGAGGTACACACATTATTTACTAGACTATTCCTTATTTTACAAGAAGCATGAAACCTCAGTAGTATTTGTACCTGTTTATGTGGATGATGTCCTAGTGACAGGGACTGACTTACAAGAAATAGATGCACTAAAGGGTTACTTGCACAAGACCTTCAAGATAAAGGACCTAGGAAGACTACATTACTTCCTAGGATTAGAAATCATGTACAAAGATGATGGAATATTAATATCGCAAATGAAATTCACAATGTACCTCCTATCAGAATTTGATTGTACAAAGTATTCTGCTTTGACCTCTCCACTAGATACCTCAACTAAACTGAGTGCAGATGAAGGATCCATGTTTCCTGATCCTTCACACTTCATAAAACTAGTGGGAAAGTTTAATTATCTGACTAACACAAGTCGTGATATATCCTATAGTGCGCAACATTTGAGTCAGTACATGCAGAGTCCTAGGGAGCCACATTTTAAAGTTGCATATCATGTATTGAGATATCTCAAAGATGATCCCGATATCTTAAAGGTGATCCCAACTTTGGGATCTTTTTATCCAACAAACAGGATTACAGGATTCGAGCCTTTTGTGATTCAGACTGGCCAGCCTGCCTTGATTCAAGAACGTCAGTGAGTGGGTATGTTGTATTGCTGGGTGATGGACCTATCAGTTGGAAATCTAAGAAACAACACACCATCTCACTGTCCTCAGTAGAAGTGAAATACAGAGCTGCTAGACAGGTTGTGGGAGAATTGATGGTTACTCAGATTACTACAAGAATTGACGGCTCCCTTAACATTTCCTGTACCAGTTTTCTGTGATAGCAAAGCAACACTCCATATAGCCAAGAACCATATATTCCATGAACGCACAAAACATATAGAAATAGATTGCCACTTTGTGAGAGATCAAGTACACGAGGGGCTTATTACTTTGTACCATATTTCCACGAATGAGCAACTAGCATACATCTTCACCAAACCTGTGACGACCCAAAGGGTCATCATCGTATTTCTCCCTTTTTCCGCGCTTCCAAGGCATTGGAAACCTCTCTTTTAGTTGCCTCGATTGGCGTGCACAGTTCGGGTGCGAAGCCGAAAATTTTTTATGTTAAAATATGTAAATTATGTAAAAAATTTGAAGAATTTTGATATTAATATTAATATAGTTGACTTTGGTCAACATTTTGGGTAAACGGACCCGGACCCGTGATGTGACGGTCCCGGGAGGTCTGTAGAAAAATATGGGACTCGGGCATGTGACCGGAGTCGAAATCTGAGGTCCAGAACCCGAGTAAAAGAATTTTCTGTTAAATTATTTTCTGAAATTATTAAGGCAAAATGGAAATGAAAATGAGTTATAAAATATAGGTATCGGGCTCGTATTTTTGGTTTCGACGCCCTGTACAGGTCTTAAATATGCGTTAAGCGCTTTTTGTGAAATTTGGTCGAAATCGAACGTCGTTTGATGTGTTTCGGACCCAAATATCTAAAGTTAGAGGTTGATGAACTTTGAAATGAAAATTATGAGTTTTGGGGTTTGATTCTTTGATTTTGATGTTATCTTGGCAATTTGATCGCTCGAACAAGTTCGTAGGATGTATTTGAGTTAGCGTGTGTGTTTGGTTGGGAGCCCCGAGGGCTCAGGAGTGATTCGGAGGTAGTTCGGGGTGGTTTTGCACTTAAAAACATATAAGATTTTGCTGCATTTTTACATAGTGGTTTTGTTCTTCGCGAACGCGCCCCCAGGCTCGCGTTCGTAGTGCCTTAGTGTTCCCTTGCTTCGCGTTCACGAACCCGTCCTTGCGATCGCATAGAGTCAGTTCCCCCTTCTTTGCGTTCGTGTGATGCCAAACGCGTTCGCGTAGGCTAAATTTTCGGGCACCCAATATTTCCTCTTTGCGTTCGCATCCCTCGTCCGCGAACGTGATGCTTGCCAATTTCTGTTCATCGCGAACGCGACCCTTCTGTCGGGAACGCGTAGGGTAATTTCACCCAGCAATTTTTAAGTCATAAAAACAGTGTTCATTATGGGAATTAGTCATTATTTCACACGAGCTCTCCATCCCAACACACCATAGACGAATTTCAAGCTCCTTTTCCTCCATAGCTTGCTAGATAAGTGTTCTTAACTTCATTCTCTCTTAATTTCTTCACCTAATCACTAATTTTCTAGCCCTAAATCATGAATTCAAGGTAGAAATTAAGGGTTTTGGATAGAACTAGGGCTTTGGAAATTTTGGGTGATTCAACCTCAATTTGGGGTCGAGTCTTGAAACAAATTATATATTTGAACTCGTAGGGTTATGGGAGATTGGATTTTGGTCCGAACCTCGAGTTTGGACCATGTGGGTCCGGTGTCGGATTTTGGTATTTTTGGAAGAATGATAGGAAATTCATTTCTAGGCTATGGGATTATATTGTTGAGCCTCAATTGATATTATTGAATTAAT